>JAWPGT010000002.1:1800000-2097500 GCA_034638255.1 Coprinus comatus
TCTTCGCATAATAATACCCATACTTCCTCCTCACCCCTTGAGTAGACGTGTCTCTCCGGTATGTCGTTTTCTATTTACCTCCGTGTCCTGTCATCAACTGATACATCCGTCTAGTCCGAATTTGGTTTGCCCGCTTTCCGATCACTCTCACCCGCCGACAAAGCCCACGTCTGGCTAGCCAGCCTGGACATGGTCGCCATAGCCGTTTTCATTTGGCAGGTTGTGGCAGAAACATCGGGTGGAGTGTCTGGTTTCGCTAGTGCAGGCGACCCCGCTTCCTCGGTACGACTTTGGATCATCTTGACGATTCGACAAACATTCTTCTTCGTTGTTGCCGGAATAACCCTCCTCCATGTACGACTTGGACGTCCAATATCCTTTGGCGCGAAGCATTGGGTTCTTTGGGCACCTAGCCTCGTCCTGATTCTCACTTCCACTGCGCTTTCTGGTATTATATCCGGCGCTGGTATTCCCACTTTATTCTATGGACTCATGGCATACAACTCTACCATTGCTGTGTTGACGACGGTTGGGCTTGGTTGCATCATTGGCACTTTGTTTGTTATTCAACGTAACCTTACCGCACTTAATGAGGAGATGGAACCTTGGCCGCCTTTGCGCGAGGAAGCAAAGCCTCGTCCTTCTTTTGCAACGGAAGATATCGACGCATTACGTGAGGGTGGTTCCTGGATCTCATCGAATTCTAGCTCCAGCTCCCATCATAATTCGATATCGGGATGGTCATTCTCCACTCATCACAGTGCGAACATCTCATCACATGGACGTCCTCAATCTTCAACCAAGTCTTCCTATTGGTCTGCACGGGAGAATATCCCCCCTGTCCCTCCTTTGCCGTCTGGCTATAGTCATTCTTTCTCCGCCCCTGAAGAAATGTCGGACCCAGATCCATTCCGCAGGGATTTCCCTCGTGAGCGCCTTGGATCGCAGACCTCGTGGTTAACATCGACCAATGGTTCAGTTGCTACAATGTCAGCCTGGTCATTTCCAGCAAGTCAAAGTGAAGCTTCTATTCGATCCGTACCTGTCCGGGATGTCCATACGCCATCTACTCTGACCCCTTCGCGCCCCAATACCCCGGCCATGTCAAGCGCACAAGTTCTAGGTGGATACGGGTCTGCTCCTGGAGATGCTGAGAAAGGAAATTCTGCTCTTGCAACTATGCCTGACGCGACTTTGGATGTTTCTATCCCTCGTAATTTAGGTTGGTTCCTCTTTATCTTGCTTCCTTATGTAAGTGTTTGTACAATCTGCCCACTATTTTTTGACACTAACTTGAAATACTATAGACCCTTTCGTTGCCTTACCTCATTATCATGTCGCAAAATTCTCCATCATCTTTGGTTATCAGCATCCTCTTCACTTTGTCTATCACCTTGTCTTCCCCTGTTTTGGCTCTTAACGTCTTGCTTAAATGTCCGTTCCCCATTCCTACTGGCCTTTTCGATGTTGCTACCAACCTGCCTGTCGATCTTCGTGGACCTAAGGATTCTATGCAACCCAAATGGTCTAACGACATTAAACGTAGTATGAGCCTGAGTGTGACTGTTGTCGAGGGCCGTCGCAGTGGCGATGTCTGGTTGGCCAAGGGTGATGCAATCGATGGAAAAGGAAAAATTGGCCGTGCTTTTGAAGTCCTAAACCCTTGTCCAAAGTTATCTGTCCTTCCTTCGGAAGAATTCCAGGATGTGCCTCTCACTCCACCGTTGCCTATGCAAGAGCAAGATAATTCACGACCGGTCACTGTTCATGACACTCCATCTTCCGAAGCTAGCGCACATCATGGTCGTTTTAGCAAAGCGAGTTCCCATCTCTCAGCTGATGAGAACTTTGCCTTCGCAAGCAAGATTATGACCGCCCAACATCACTACTCTACTCTTGCTCAAACGGTTGTTCTCTCTCCTTCAAGACAAGATACTCAGGGTCACAGCGGGAATGAAGTTACTAAAGCTACCGGTGCTATTGTTGCGAAGCCCAGAGGTCACTTGCGTGCTCGTTCCATTTCCTCTGCCAATGCACCAGAGACTCCCACAGGTGGAGAGTCCTTCAGAGTCAGCCCTACTCCTCCACCATCCTTCCCTCTGCCACCTACTCCTCCTAATGTTCGTGCGGCCCGTCTCGCTAAACTTGCTCACAAGAAGTCTTTCTCTTCTGGCTTTGACTTTGGACCTGTTGATGACATGAAGCAAATTGATGCTCTCACTGCTGGCGTGCTCCCTCTTTTGGTCCCTGGACTGAAGGTTGGTAAGGACATGAAGATCGTGGATCATGGTGATTGTTCTAGGAATACGAGTTCAAAGATGAACGAGTTTGGCCTTGATTTCTCTTCACCTCAGATTTCATCAACACCTGCCAAACCGTCACGGAATAAGAAGTCTGGACACAGAAAGAGTCATTGCAGCTTGCCTAGCCTGGGTCTTGGTAAAGATGGTGCACACTCACTCGCTACCTGGGGTGCCGAAATTCGTGGTGCCATTGATAACAAAGTCAAGAACAATGGTCAATATGTGCCAATTCCAAGTAATGTTGAAGTTGGATGGAGGAATACCGTCTTTGGTGCTGAAATAATTCCCAATGACGTTCCTCACCTCCATTCTGTTACGGAAGAAGATGAATTTGTTCAACCGGCTCGCAATGGTGCCAGTCTCGGAAGGTCTATCTCAACTCGTTCTCTTGGTCTCCGTGTAGAAATTCCTCACGGCACTGATTCGTCTCGTCTTTCCCTTCTCGGGATGAATCCTCCCCTTTCTGCTGCTTCAAGCGCCACCTTGTTCGAGGACATTGAAGCTGATTTCGCTCCCGTTGCTGAGAGCACTCCCCATAATAGTGTTGCTACAAAGAAGCCTAGAAAGCAACCTCCCCCTCCTCTACCTCTACAAGATCACAAACCTAATCATCGTCGCTCAAGTATTGTTTATATCAAATCATGTGAAGATGAACATCCTGTCAACATCACACCCCCTCAAGCCGAATCCACGACTATTTCTACAATGGCCTCAATTGCTCAATGGTCTTCTCGGGCTGTCAAACCTCTCATACCCAAGACCGGCAAACTTCAACGCAAGAACTCTGATGCAAAGTCAGGCGCACCTGGCGTGGCCTTACGTCCTCTTTCGCTTTTACAGGATCGAAACATCAACATTGTGGCTGGTCCCGCTTTGAATGATACCCGTCCTTTGACTCTTGGAAAGAAGCTCAAGCCCAAGAAAGCAACACTGGAGATTCAAGACGAGAATGCTGCTCCAGGTGTTACTCGTTCCAACAGCAACAGGAGTTTGAAACCATTGAAACTCGCTAGGTCCGAAACTAACAAGATGCGGGGCATCTTGCGCAGGAATGAAGTCCTACCCGATGTCGTTATTCGTCCACCCTCGGAAAGTTATCATAACGGCTACAGTTATTCTTTCCGTAACGATTAGAGAAACATCTCCATGATCTATACCCAACAATACTGAGTTCTTTCCCCATTTCCATTTTCACAATCCTCATCTTGTTCTTATGTCAATGCTTATCCTTATTATTATTCATGCTGTCGATATTGCTATCGTCATTTTCTTGTCACATCGCATCACATTTATCTTGGAATTATTTCACTTATTCATTTTTAATCGTTCATAGAGAATATGTTAATATCCACCTAAATCCTTTTTTTGCCTTCACATCTTCCCCCTATCCGTTTTTATTATCCTCATTTTATCATCTTGGAAACACTGCACATTATACCCCCCCTTTTTCTTGATTTCATTTTATATGACAATGACGCATTCTTATGTCAAATTGCTATCAAATACGCCTTTTTACATACACAACTTCATTTTGGCTTATGGGCACTTGACTTGTGCTCTTTTCTTTATTGGTTTTTACTGAAATTATGCCTCCTACCCTATGCCTTTATCTCTCCCCCATTTTCAATTTCTTGTCGTATGTCAAGTACATACTATAAAAGTCCTCATGAGATGAAAAAAAAAAAATGTACGAATCGGAACTGTTACCATGATCTTTTTGGTAGTAGTATCGTTTTGTTTAAATTTAGTACTACTTTTTTTTATATATTCACCCTTTGTTAAAAAGTAGTAGTACATACATACAGTTTTCAAGTCGAAACATATAATAATATATATGTTATTTTTTGTTGATTCTGCGAATCTTCTTATTTAACCCCTGCCCATATTAAGTCTGAAGATTTGAAGCGCTTATTCAATAATTCAAATACTGCATGCCAGATTGATGAAACATTGAAATTTGAAGTAAATATATGCGTATGTACACTAAGTACCTATAATAGTTACAGTACAAGAAAACTCCACAAGAAAAGTATATGCCAAAAAAAAAAACTAATCGAGTAAACCAAATAAACTAACAACAGGAGCAGGTGGAGGAGCTCCTTCTTTAAGTTTTGTTTGACCACAATAAGCAACTACATATTTTGAAGGATGCCATTGAACTGTTGGAGATGGTGCAAGAGCTTGTACACGATGCATAGGTTCACCAGTTTCTGTTGCACACTAGAAGAAGAAGATAAAAAGGATAAGGTTTTTTTTTTTTGGAAGGGGAAAAAAAAAGGAGAGGGGAGGAAACGTACGATGTCGATGTAAGAACCTGCACTGGCTATTGCTAGAAATTCACCATCGTGTGAAAAGCTGATGTCTTGAATGGCATTCCTGATATAAGGTGTAAGTAAGAAATTAAAATGTAAAAACAAAATAAATAAAAAAGACGCGTACTCGCAACTTGTGATAGTTCTAGCAGAGATCCAATCCGTCGTATCAAACATATTGACAATTGAATCATATCCTCCTGATGCAAGATAGCTAGAATCATATAACACGAATTGTAAACGTCGAGTGAATTAGTGAAACTGGTTATTGAGAGATAGTGAGATTAACACTTACCGACCCCTTGGATCAAGAGCTAGTGCTACACAACCTCCTACATGAGCAGCTAATGAATCTTGTACATCTAAACTTGGATAGTCTAGAATGCGAACTGTATGTTCTGAATTAAAAGCAACTATAAGACCGTCTCCTGCATGATTGAAGATAGCTTTTGATCCAATCTGTTGAGGTTTATGAGATATTGATATGTAGAGAAGGGTGATGTAAAGAGAACATACAGAGTCGTTTTGATTAGGTATATCCTTTTTATGCCATTGTTCTTTCGTATCTTCTGGTTTTTTCTCCAAAGACATATACATTAATTGATTTGTGACGGTAACGAAGAGTAGCGATCGTCCATCTGGAGCGTAATGTGTATATGTTGGAGCAAATTTCAATGAAACCTGTTGTGTAAAGCGACTTTCTAAGGGAATATTTTTCAGCATCTGCCTTCTAACCAAAAAAATGAGGTAGAAACTCACGTCTAGCATCCCAAAAGACAATCCTACGGTCCTTTTGACTTGAACTACAAAACAGTTCAGGATGTGTTGGGTTCCATGAAATATAGTCAATATCGTCAGAATGTCCCCCACTATAACTTGTAGCCGATCGGTATTCAAGCTGTATATCGAAGATAGAGTTAAACCAATCCATTAACACATTAGGACTTCTGATAAAGAGACATACCGTTTTTTCAGGATTCCATACGCGTACAGTCTTATCAATCCCAACTCCAGCCAATTTCTTCCCATCTGAACTCCAAGCTACATGGGTCATCGCTTGAGAACTTGGATACTTGTAATCTCTTGGTTTAAAGGCAGAAAAGTTTGGAGCCTGTATGTATCCAAAAATATATACGCGTTTTGTGGCGAAGACAGAGAGAAATCACAATTGACAATGTAATAAATGAGTTCCTTTCCGGTTTCCAGAATGGAAATCATACATGAATTCCACGAGCTGCGAATGTAGTATGTGGTGGTGGTGAAGGTGGCTTTTGGGGTTGGGGGATTTCTTCTTCATTGTTGTTGTTAGTATTGTTAGCGCTGGTGGTATCAGTTGTGGCCATGGTTTTTGAAAAAAGACGAGTGTTGGAAATTGAGACGCGTTGACCAGAGATTGGCTATAACGAGTTGTGATATATTCGGTTAGAAAATAGATACAAACATGGATCTAATTAAAGCCTGCTTTTGGTCGACGATGATCTCAGCTCCTTTAGCCAATCAGCGATATAAGTAGTTACTTCGTCTTTGGCCTCTACCATAAGCCAATGTCCCTTTCCTTCGACCGCAATGTCTCGGAATTGGGTAATAAATTTTCCCGCTTTTCGAATCACGAAGGGTGTTGCTGTGGGATCTTTAGTACCCCACAAAAACAGCACGGGTATATTTGATGGCAAGTTGGAGGGAAGTCCAGCAGCTAAATCTCGGGTTAGCCATGCTTGAAATTTCACAACAGAAATTAACACACCTAGTTCTTCGTCGTGCCTTTGTTTTGATGTACGATAGTAATTCAGTGGACCGTTCATGCCTTTCTGAAATTGTGTATAATAATAATCAAATTCCTTTGAATGTTTTTGAGCATGTTACATATACGACCCTGTAAAACTATTACTCACTTTCGGGGAAAGCACCGTGGACAATGTAGTACTGGCAGATTTTTGGAGGAGGGATTCTAAAGCACTCTTCTTAGTAAATGCAATTCCCGTTTCTGGGGTCCGGTAAACAATATTGAGAAATTGTTTGAGCTATACAGGGATATGTTAGTTTTGGCTTATAGTATACCAAGTCATGTCTTACATTAGCCTCAATATCTTTCGTGGACTTCTGACTGGCAAAGTAAACTTGGTATCCAAGATTGGGTGCTTTCTTTGCAACATCCTCAATGGCCAGGTATACCGGTGAGGGAGGGGTATAAGGTACGCTGAGCCTGAGAACGTATGCTATAATTAATGTGTATATTGCAGATAATGGAATGACATACATAACAAGGGCTAGTAAACGGTTTGGGTGCCAGAGAGCAAACCTTCCAACGGCATATGAGCCCCAGTCATGTCCAATAACGACCTATAAATAATCTTAGTATAGGAAATGGTCGGACTGCGTGTTGACCTACGGCACGTTTGACACCAATAAAGTCTAGAAGACCAGCTAAATCCGCGCAGAGTTTTTTGGTCGTATATTCATCTGCGGGGAATGGTTTATCTGTTTCCCCGTAACCTAACATATCTGGCACAACAACTCGGCATCCTTCTTTAACCCACGACGCTATTTGGTATCTCCAGCCATACCTAAAATAGATGAGTTCGGTTCACTTGGCATATCGAGAATAATGGACCGAAATTACCAGGAGTCAGGAAAACCATGCACACAGAGAATGGTTGAGTTTAACTTCGGGTCGTAGTTTGCCGGTGCTTGGTCGACCTAGTTAATTATTATTATCAAATATATATTGAGCATGGTATGTCTTTACAAAATGATATGTGCGTCCTGTCGACAGCCTTGCAGTTCTGTGGTTGAAACTTTCTGGATGGGCAGGATCCATGGTACTTAGGCAACTGGTGTAGCCGGAGGGTAATATAGATCCGAATATGGCAATACGTCATGATAGCCGGCTGTGCATATCGGAGGTTCAATATCCCTGTCGGAGCTACAAAATACACGGCAGTGAGTCGTTCTTTCTCGACGTCTTCGGTGCCGTTCCTCGACAACAGACGCATTTTCTACCACATTCCTCCTTCTTTTCGCACACATAACTTTTCTCTTGTATACAGAATCCAATACCTTCCTTTCTTCTTTTGTTTTCTCCCAAATCAGGTAAGGTCTGGCGGAAACAAATTCTTGTTCTGCTTACAATTGACACCTTGACCCTCAACAGTCATTGCAATGCCTGCACTTGTAACCTCATCACCGCTCACCCCTCCAACCAGCTCGAATGTACCACGAAAGCAGCGCACCAAAAAGCCTAGGATTACTAGAAGGAGGGGTCGTGCTAGAAATGGCATTGAAAGTGATGAAGAGACCATAGAGAGGCTGGATTCTTCAGCTTCAGAAACTGAATCTGACGTATCATCATCGAGCACCTCTACCTTCGACTCTGATGAAGAGTCAGCTTCTGAGGATGAACTTGAACCCAGCCATGCTACTTCACAAACTCCCAACACCAGTCAAAGCACCACCGCCCCTGACGCAGATGGTAGTCCAAAAGCAGCAGATCCGTTTTTTGCATCCTCGAACACCTGGTCGGAGATGGTCGCAGATGAAAACGCTAATGGGGCAGCAGACCTACCTGTCATCGATTTTTCGGATTTCAAAGCTGAACCACCTGCGCCTAAACGTACCACACGGAAATCCAAGAAACAATCAAAGAAAACTGTCCCATCCGCACAGCCTGCTGATACAGCCGTTCCCGCGATCGCACCAGAGTCTTCTTCATCCCTACCCGTGGCCGTCCAAAATGATACAGAGGAACCCTTGGCCGAGAATAAGGATGATCAGATGAATCAAGAAAGAGAAAAGCGACCGGTACAACCGAAACGTTCGTATGGTCAAACCGCTCGTCAGGCATACCAGCAGAAACTTGAGAGCGATCCATCCTATGTCCCGAAGGTAGGAGGGTTCTGGGGCCACGACGATCGTCTGATGGATAAGGAGTTACGAAGTTTGAGTGGCTGGTGGAGAGGCAAGTGGCAAGGGAGAGGGAGGGGTGGAAGGGGTGGGTTTGCACCAGGCCCTGCACGAGGCGGATCACACATCATTCCGAATGAAGTTCATAAAGAAATCAGAGAGGACCTTCCTCCTATTGAAAGGGCCTGGACACATGATGGATATGAAGAAATGAGACGAAGGGAGGATCAGCGGTCAGAGGCACAGACTCAAAATCAAACTGGACCACCAGTTCCTAACAATACTCGTGGTCGCGGTGGCTCAGTTGCAGTGCGTGGAGGTCGTGGTGTTCCTCGTGGTGGCTATGTCAACTTAAACAGCCGTGCCACCGCAGCGAAGCAAGGTCGCCCTTGGTACACCATGAAGCCTGAACTCACTTGGACCAAGCAAAACGAGAACTTTTTGTTCTCCGACTCGGCTGCCAAGTATCGCATGCAAGGCATAACTTATCGCATTCGTTTGCCGGGTGCTTCCGCTCGGGTTGTTAAAACTACTCCAGTAACAAAGCCACACCCCCAATCATCAACTCCTAATCCAGTGAACGAAGTAACAGGAAGTGTGGTGGGCTCCGAAGTTGGTGAAGCATTACCCGTGGTTCGCCTGCCCAAGACTGCGGATGAGGCGAATTCATCGAACACAGTCGACGAGACCCCTATCGAAGAAGTTTTTACTGTTCGCCCTCGCCTCGTCAATGTAGACCCAATTCCACTTCCTGCACCCTCTAACACTAAATCATCTCCTCCCATCGACAAACCAACCCACATTCCACAGTTGTCTATAACGGCCGCAGATCCCAATCCCACCGTTCGTTCCCAACTCGAGCAGCTCTCCATCGAGTCTGTTGCCTCGGACCCAGTACGTTTCGCTCAGACTGAACAGGCTGTTCTCCGAAAACCCACAGGTGAAGCTCCTGAAGAACCTGCATCAGCTTCCAGTGTCACAGCTCAAAGACCGTCGCTGCCACCAATCCAAACAATCTACAGTCCTCCTCCTGCACAGCCTTCCCCTGCTTACGCTGCTACATACGGTTATCCAGCCCTGCCCCCAGGTATTGCCCTCAATCAACACGGCATGCCCTATGAAGTAGCATCTGGGCGCCCTGTATATCTCCCTGGTCCTCCCCCTCCCCCCATGTATAATCCACGCCCTCTCATGCATTCACACATATCACAACAAAGTATATCCTATATGACACCGCCACCTCATATGCACCACTCTGCCGTGTCCCCCGATTTCCTCTCTCACCAGCCACCATCACATTCGCACACACCGTCTCTGTCAGTTAATGGGTTTGTTGATCCTAATACAGGTGCTCCAATCTTTGCTCTACCCAGATCATCGCGCGTAGAGATTCGGGCACCTAATAACGAAGCTGCGAAGTCTGCAATTGTGAGTAACGGCCCCGACACACATGTATCTCCATCTCCCGCTCGCATTTCATCCCACCTGAATGCTTCGGCTACATCATATGTAAATTCACCTTCTCAACCCCCTTCCGAGTATGGATATCAACCATATTCTTCCCCGTCGGATGCTAACGGTACAATTTCGTATGCCTCTGGTCCTGATACAGGTCCCGATGGATCTCAAGGTCACCCCGGAGCACCGTCCATGATGTCATATCAACCATATCAACAATACTACTATCCCGACCCCACATATGGTTACCCTACTTACATGGACATGGGACAGTACGAGATGTATCCACCAATGGAAGGACATGGACCTCTTATTATTGAGTTGATATTCCTTCTCTCAACATTCCAGGAATTCCTTTCTTACCTATTTTGCATATTCTCTCAATTTCACCACTCTACACATTTGGGATAATAGCTATCGACCTCTTCTCAGCCTTTGTGACTGCTGTTTTCCACGATTTTCATGATGATCTTGCTTTCCTCCACTTTTCCTCTCATTACATTAGTATCCACACTCGACTATTGCCGTCAATTTCTGTTCTGCTTTCTATTGCATCCATTCTTTCTACTCCCATCATTGGGACTGTTCAATTACTAGTAGTAGTAATAGTTTCATAGGTAAAGACATATGTGACTTTTTGATTCGATCGATTTCTCCCAATAAGTGTTTTCTTTATTTCTTGTTCTACTGTTCCTTGTCCACTTTTTTCACCTTCACTTTTATGTTCTTGAATTCTTTGTTTTCAGTTCCTTGTTTGTTATCTTACTCTTTGGTTTTATGACTCTTTGGCACAATGGTACTGGTTCTGTTTCTTAGTGTCCGGTTGGTTATATTACATAGTATCCTGGTATTAATGCCAATTAATATCGGACGCTTGAATGCAACCATTCCTGTAATCTTGTGGAATACAATTTATTGAGGTAAATGGTCCTGAGTCGGTCCTAGGCGACATAGGCTTTGTTGTGCGTACGGACCTCACTTCAGCCCACTTCACAACCAGGCTCACTGAGTGATTGTATCTGGATTGTATTAGAGCAGACGTCTCTGTGATACATAGAAATGTGTGTGTATTCATTGTTTGCCCTGAGCGGATCAAATTGACACGTGGAAAACGCTCCCTCCGGTTTTTGGTCGATTTCGTCCGGATTCAACTGAGTATCAGTTCTAGTTTTCTTCTACTATTAGAAGTGAAAATTCAATTCTACTCAGATTCCTATTATTATTTAAAATGGTCCAGTTTCTTCGTCGCAGTGGCGAGGGGAAATTCAATTCATGACGTTGTCTTGTCCGGACGGATCAAAGGAACACGTGGAGCACCCTATGTCATAGCTTCCAAATTTGGACTCATTCGCACTCCAATCTGAGACATTCTGACACTCTATATAAACCCCCACTCCCCGCAAATGCCCCCAAAGCACGCCTTTCTTCCGCGCTACCATCATGAATACAAGAATTGCCACAACTTCCATGTCCTTCCGCCAGCTCAGCGGCCTCCAACCTGCCCTCAGTTGCTGCTCAACCTTGGTTGAGTCCGACCCTCCCTACGAGCAGTTGTACGATGAGCCCACCCAGTCCGTTCCTGAGGTGTATTGCAGAGAAGAGAGACAAGTTTCGTCTCACTTCAACTGCAACGTCTCACTTTTGACCTGGCCCTCACTCTATTCTCATCCGATCGATCCTGCCGAGGTTACTCCTCTCCTGCACAGAGATCCCTCGTCGGCATCGTCGTGCTCTTTTGAGTGGTCGTCGTCAGACATCCTTGCTCATCCTAAGATTGATGAAGTGTCATCTTTCGGTTTGTCTATTGTGATACAAGTATCATTCGCTATTGACACTAGCCGATTCGTTATTCGATAGCCCAATTTGTTGACCTGCCTTTTGTTCCGCACATTGACACTTCTTTCAAGGATTCCCCTCCTTCTTCATGTATGTTTCTTCTCATTTTGTTCCATATTCCTCTTTTTTATATCGATTTCTAGCTATTGTCAAACCACCACCTGTGGTTGAATCCTTCTCCCTCATTGACACTTCAACGTCTGATGATGGTTTGTTTGTTAATCCTCACGGGTTCCCATTTACGCTGACACTGGCGATCCCCAGTCTCACCTTTTGAAACTCCGGCGTCCCCCAAACCGGAGTCGCCTCAGTGTCCAGAACCTGAGAAAATAGACTCATCAGAAATGTTTCCGTTACCAAGGTGGACCAACCACAAGAGGGGTAAGGAAACAATAGCATGTTATCCAGTCACGAGAAATGGTCGATTGTATCATCCATGTTCAGAGGGGAACAAAGAGGATTACTGGCATCCTCAGACAACAGGACCAGTTCAATCACGAGCATCGATAATGGCTCGGGCTAAGAGACCACCGTTTAAATCAGCACTTCCATTGAAGGAGCCTCGAGGTCCAATTACTCCACGGAAACCTCCACCAGGGTTTATCGTTGGGTTTTTTCAGAATAGGTGGATTGATTTGACATTACTGAGTGAGGAAGTGATGAGGAAGATGAAAGGGAAGGGGAAGGATAAGGGTAAAGGGAAAGAGCCTGAGATGGAGGAGGTGAAAGTGAAATGTGATTAATGGAGTTGGATCTTTTTCGTTTTTTTCTTCTTCCTTTTCTTTTCTTCTTTATTTTATTTTATTTTCTTCCATCTTTATTGTTGTTCTATTCTTCCTCATCGTTACTCTTTTTCTTTTTTTCTTTTTTGGGCTTTTTTCTTTTCTATCTCTTGTTAATCTATCTTATCATCTTTCATTTTCCTCATCAATTTAATCATTATCTTCTTTTCTTAATTTAAATGACTGGTGTGAACGCTGAGAATTGAGTATTGAGCACTAGGCACTAAGCACTAGTGAGGTAGAAGATGGATAAAATGATTGTTATATTTACGGTATACGTGAAACTGCGTCTCCCATGACGAGTTTACAGAAAGAAAAATAGAAAGAGAAAGAAAAAACAAGTATAAACGATAGATAAATGAGTGTATCATAACCTCTTTAAGTCACTAATTTCACGAGTTGACCAAAGTTTGGTGTTCCAAAGCCAGTTACTTGAAAAAAGAAAAAAAGGACAAGGTTGTCAATACCCTCTCTTCCCCCATCAAAAATAAAATAAAATAAACGAGTCCAACTCACCAGGATCCCATCCTCTAGTAGCATTAAATCCAGGAGTTCCACAACCACCGTTACTACCAACGGTAATATCATTAAAAGCACCAGGAACAAGAGAAAGACGAGAATAAATGAGAGGATTAAGGAATCCTAAAGGTGGTAAACCTTTAGATAAACGAGCGTCATTTAATAAAGCAACATAACCAGTGAAAGCTGGTGCTGATGCTGAAGTTCCACCAATTAGAACTGGTCTACCGCGGAACCAGATACGGAAACGATCGCCTTGAGCTGCTACATCTGGGTGAGCCTAATAATATGGAGGGGTGGTTGGGTTAGATGGGTTTTATGATTACTGATGGGAACTTACCCTTCCTTCTCTGTTTAGTTGATAGAGTATTAGTTAGTATTAGTGATGGTTTTAGATTTTTTTTTTTTTTTTTTTGGTAGCACTTACGGGTTGAAGAGTCCTTTGTAGAGTCCTTTAGGAAGACTGTTCAAATATCTCGTAATTGTTCTCTCTTGGTATTCTGGGCGTTTGAACTAATGACACATTATTAATACTCTTCGAACAATATAACAAGGGAAAAAGAAAAGAGAACATACATAATTACTGAAACCTCCACCAGAGAAGAATCGAGAAACAGCAACTTCAGGTACACTTTGTGTACCTCCAACAGAAGTAACACTTTCCAACAAATAATCAGGGTCCCATCCCAGATTAAAGATAGCTTTTCGACTTACAAAGGACAACTAAAATACGAAAATACCCATTAGCTCAAAGTACACCGCTGATTTTTTGGTAAAAAGGAAGGACTTACGTTGCGGGGAAAAGAGGAATAAATTTGGTCTCGTTACGTCCATCGTTGGTGAAACATTGTTGTAGTGCTGGGTCAACTTCACCATCACCTACACCTCCATCTCCAGAAGAAAACATGACTGAAATTCCACGAGCGCCTAGTAATTACAAAAAATGATAATAGTAATGAGAATGGGACTTCTAAATAGGTAATACATTCAGAATTTAACTTACCAAGTTGAGCGAAACCATTGCAAGCACGTTGAGCAAAGTCGCGAGGGACTATGTAGTAAAAGATAATTAGACAAAAAAAAGTCATAAAATAATTGTAGAGGTTCACCTGTTTGTTCATCATCACCATAACTAGTAGAAATAGCAAAGGGTGGATTTTCATCCTCAGCAAGAGCATCTAACCAATCAAGGTATGGTCTACGAAAATAAGAAGAAAAGACATATTCAATACAACATCCTCGTATACGCATGAAAAAGAGTTCACGTACTCATTGGTATCAGTAGGTGTCAATACGTCCGGGATGAAAGGAGGTCTTCCAGCAGTAGACCAAAATGTAGCCGGAATAGGGTGTGAGATACCAAATGCAAATTGAACATCAAGGTTAGCTTCAGCACCGGCTTCTGAGAGTGTTTGATTATTGAGTCCACCTGCGTATTAAGTGAAACTTTAGCTTCAGAATACAAGTAGTTTTTGGACAGGATGAATCCACGTGAAGGCACTATAAACGAACCTTTAACCGAAATGAAAGTAAAGTTGCTTCCAACAGCATCTGGACGTTGTTCGGCATAGAAGCTTTGTAAGTCTTGGATGTTAGCCTAAAATGAGACAGGTCAGGTCAAGTAAAGGAACAACTTAAGCACGTTAAAATGACGTACGAATTGTTCCAAATACCCTGTAATTCCAATGGAACCCAATCCTTTGTTATCATAATCTACAGCATTGTACAATTGATTCAAACAATCGACAGTAATGGTAGAATTGCAGAGCGGATCAACACCAGAATCCTTGTTAGGGTTGAAAGCGGCTTTTAATTTCTTCATGAAATCTTCAGCAGCGTCTTCTATTGAAATGATAGTGGATTTAGAGGATTTGAAACGACCGAACATGGTTGTTGGTTGTACGAGCTCGACATGTGAGTCAAGTCTTTCAGGGAGACTGTAACTCAAGGTCCTAACGAGGAAGTCCCCGCTCTCAATATGCTTCCATACATAATAAGTCTATTTGCATTTGTGTTAGTACACGTATACACCTGAACAAATGAAAGGAGAAGGGAATGAAGAGACATGACACGTACAGTATCCAACATCTTTTCAGCCAATGAAACAGGAACCCTCAATCTAACCCAATCCTTAGCAGGCGACCTCTGAATATCTCTTTCTCCAATACCAAACGAAGCCAACCAATTGTCAACCTCATCTAAACTGTCTTGAGGGGGAGCAACCAATCCTTCCACTTCTTCTTTCGACAGATGATTCCCATAACGTTCATGGTAAGGATCACTAACTTCAAAAAGATGTTGTTCTAAAACATTGAAATTTGGTTGCGGTAAAGCAATACGAAGGTTGATGTTATGATCACTAGGAGGAAGCCCGTACTTGACCCAACCACGAGGAGGAGCGATAGATTGTTTGAGTTTGAAATGATATCCTTCAGCAGCAAAGGTATTGCTAGCGCTAGACGCGACTAACAATGCGATACCGAGAAAATACCGCATAGCAGGAAGGGATGTGGTGAGACTAACAGGTAATTTGGGTGTCGTAAGGGCTTTATACTGGGCTGGGTTCCAATCAAATCCTTCGAAGCATCCTCTCACACGTCAGACCTATAATAGAACGGAAAAGAATATAAGAAGTTAGGCTGATTAGGAGATTAACCCCGAGAACTCCTTTATGTCTGTTGGTCAAAAGTTGGACACCGCAATTACAACTTTTCCCGTTAAGACCTTCATACACCTCCTTTCTTTTGATATGTACTTGAAAACAAGTAGATCGCGAAATCCGAGAACTTGATCGTTATGCAAATCATGATGACGAGAAGGATCAGCGATGGAGCGGTTGCTAGAGTAGCCACGGTAACCTCAAGCCTGCCGTCTTAAACCAATCTTTCAATTACTGACCCTAGATCTCTTACAACTTCCTTGACTATTGTCTCCAGATTACTCCGTCAATTTCCCCAATTCCCATAAGAAAACAACCTCCACCAATTAGAAACTGCTCACTGTTAAGAAGTTAGAACCAGCACAGAACCATGTGGTACACTGAACGTTCAAGCGTTGTTTGAGCGATTTGAATATAAAGAGAAGGGCGGCTATTGAAGTATTCGTAATAATTGTGAGAGTAAATGATATGCGATGTGAATGAGAGCACAAACCTGGTACAATGGTAGGTTCAAAGAGTCCGTATGAGAGCGCGTGTGTGTGTGTGTGATTCCATTCTTAGAATGATGGTGCTGCTATTTTCGATTTTCAAGTTGGTTGTAAATTCAACTACTGGGGTCCCGGAAAAACCATATGTATACTTTCAGCCACTTCCATCAAGATGCGTCAGGAGGACGACATTGCGTAAATATTGGTGTGAGAAAACCATACCTAAGCTTAAGAATCAGAAAATCCAAGATATCAATCATGTCGAGACTCAATTCATTTTTCACACACACACACACACACACACAAAGGAAGCAAGGAGGCCTTATGTTTGAAAATAGGGAAAAAATTCATTGATATAAATATATGTATCATGCGAAATGCGTGTAGTTATTATGCATATGAGTTATTCAGAAAATAGTCAAGAGTTTCTTGAGTTTTCCGAAATCAGGAGTACCCAAACCAGTAACAGGATCCCATCCAGCAGTGGCCTACATAAATAAACATTAACTCTCATTCAAAGTTCAAACACACTGAACGGAAAAAAAGCAGCTTACGTTAAATCCAGGGGTACCACATCCAGGGTTATTACCAACAGTAATATCATTAAGACCAGCAGCACCAATGGTATATAACCAAGGGTTCAAGAAACCCAAAGGTCTCAGGCCCTTAGCAATACGGGCATCGTTCAAGAGAGCAACAACAGCTGCGAAAGCAGGTGAAGAAGCCGAAGTTCCACCGATAGAGATGGCACGACCTCTGAACCAGATACGGAAACGTCTTCCAAGAGCTGCGACATCAGGGAATCCCTATTAATTATGAAAGGTCCAACTTCAGTTTCATAGGCTCATGTTGATAGGTAAAAAAAATTATTCACCCTTCCTTTCCTATGATTTCGAATTTTGATTAGAATAGATTCTAGGGTGGGTATGCGAAAGATAAATACTGCTTACTTGTTATAAAGTCCTTCGTAAAGACCTTTGGGAAGAGCGTTGAGGTACTTTTGAACAGCAAAAGTTTGATAGAGAGGACGATCGAAGTAATCACTAAATCCACCGCCAGAGAAGAAGACAGCAATTTCAGGGATGTTGTTAGTACCGCCAACAGAAGTAGAGCTAAAAAGAAATTTCATGAGAAAATCACTTCATAACGCAGTTAAAATTAATGAAGAACATACTAGGGGCAGCTGTAAAAAAAAAATAGAGACATTCCTTAGTCTGTTAATAGTATAAAAATAGAAGATGTATGCTTACGTAGAAGGGAAAGTGGGTTGGAAGCGGGTGATGTTACGACCATCGTTGGTATAGCAAAGATGAGCATCGGGGTCTGTTTCACCATCGCCAACGCCACCATCACCAGAAGAGAACATGACGGAAGCACCACGAGCACCTAAAAAGAGTTAGTATTTTTATTCTAAAGTTGAAAATTGACTCAAAAACGTACCGAGTTGAGCAATGCCATTGCAGACACGGCGAGCGTAGCTCTCAGGGACTAATGGGTTGATGAATTACGAATTTCTGGATATTACCTGAAAGAATAGCAAGTCTTACTTGTCTGTTCCTCTTCACCATAACTGGTGGAGATGGAGTAGGGAAGATCGTCATGAGAAAGAACATAGTCAAGCCACTAAAGGGTGAATAATGTCAATAACATTGCCGCGAAATGCGACATATATATTTACTCACCTCAGCATATGGCTCATTTGTATTCTCAGGGGTGATCAGATCAGGTTTGAAAGGAGGGCGTCCACCAGTTGTCCAAGAAATGGCACGAGTAGGGTAAGAAAGACCAAAAGCGAATTGGACGTCAAGGTTAGCCTCAGCACCGGCTTCCTCAAGAGTTTGGTTGTTGAGACCACCTAGTCAATCGGAGAAATTAGAATTTTATGCAGAACACAAACTTATTAGCTACATACCATTAATGGAGATGAGCTCAAAAGTAGAGTTGGCAGCCTCGGGTCTTTGTTCAAGGTAGAAGGTCTTCAAATCTTGGAGGTTGGCGAATTGCTCAAGGTAAGAAGCAATGGCGATAGAGTTCCTCTCGGGGACCTGGGGGGTGTAGTCCGCAAAGTTATAAAGTTGAGCCAAGCAGCTAAGAGTGACGGTAGCATTGCAAGAGGGATCAACAACGGGAGCAGTGGTTGCAGCAACCTTGTTGGAGGTGAAGGCATTGCTGCCAGCAGGAATATCAGACTCGATGAAAGAATCATCTTCAAAATGAAGAGTAGCCTTCATCTTGTTCCAGCGGGCGAAGAGGGTGGTAGGTTGAATGACATCGATGTGGGCATGGAGATCTTCTGGAAGACTGTAGCCAGTAGTGCGGACAATGTGCTCGTCGGTATCGTCATATTTCCAGACGTGATACTCCTAAATGAATTAACGAAGACATCCATTATTTTATCCTTTCCATAATAAGATAAAGGCTTACTGTGTTAAGAAGTTTCTCCGCAACGCGAACGGGTACTTTGATGGTAACCCAGTCCTGAGCGGAAGACTTGACAACATCACCTTCTCCAAAGCCAAAGGAAGCGAGCCAGTCATCAACACGTTGGATACTCTCTCCGTGAGGTGCAATGAGTTCATCGACCTCAGCCTTGGACAAATGGTTGCCGTAGCGGTGATGAAGGGGATCAGAGACCTCGTACAAATGCCTCTCCAACTCAGGGAAGTTGGGTTGAGGGAGGCCAATGCGCAAGTTGATGATATGGTCTCCTGGGGCGGGGGAGACCTTCTGCCAACCACGAGGAGGAACAATGCTCTCCTTCAACCTGTAGTTATAGTTAACTTCAGGTTGTGGAAGAGAGAAGGCGCCAGAGGCGATGGCGAGAGCCAAGATGCAAGAGGTGAAGAGCTTCATGGTAAAGAGGATCCCTGTCGTTGCTCATCCCGTAAGTCCGCATCTTTATAGAGTTTTGATGATGGGATAGCATAATCAAGCCCTTGAGAAAGTTCGATGGGTCATATGGACCCCACAGGATGTGCCTTAGCCGATGTAATTAATGTCGGAGATATCTTAGGACGAAACAATTATCCTTACCTTGTTCACATTCCTTTCACTTCAGCATAGACGTAGGTAGACGAGGCACAGAGAGGGATGGGAGCTGTTTGTATGAAGGGTAATTGTCCATGAATCGCGTCCAAGAAGTTTCTTGGAAAAGAAGCATATTGTAGATGGTGTGAGGCACGCTATATTTAGCACAACGTCGGTAATGGGGTTAATGCACAAGATGTTGTTTAAGGAGCCCTGACAGAACATATGGATATTTTCGAAATGTCCATGCGGACGGTGTGAGATGATGTGTTCAAATCAAAATGTTACTGATAAAGAGTCGGTGATAACTGGGGAGCACATGGAGTTTCACTGGAGGTGAAACTGGGATGTGTGTGGCTAAAATACTGCGTTTTTGGGTGTATCGATGGTGCTTTGACCATATTTATGTGCGCCAAGAAGGGCTGAGCCTGAAAATAGCGCAGAGGAAATTTGGCAATATAGAGTTGGGCTTTTGTTTGTACTTGCTGTCCAAAGGCTTCTGGGCGATAGATCAGAAAAATTGGGTATGAATAAAGGTCTATAACACAATGGCCAACGCTACAGATTCTGTCTCAATCTTCAGCGAGGGAACCTTCGAGGAACAGGTGCTGCCAATCTGATTGTTTAATCATTTCCGTACTTATATCAATCTGTACAGATTTCTGAGCTTGTCGAATTTATTGCACGAGCTCATCCAGAAGAAGAGCGTGCAGCATTCATTGCGTCATGGAAGGTCACCCTGACCGTTGCTGAGGGACAAAAACCTCTGGAAGAGGACGAGGATAAAAGAAGAGCGATTTTTGGCCAATTCTCTCAAGAGATCAAGTCGCTAGGAGAAGGCAACGATAAAGGTGTGCATAATTGAATTGTTGATGGCAAGATAAAATCTCAAAGTTCAACTTCAGAGGTCGAGGGTTTCTTCAACCTTCTATTCGCCCATCTCTTTTCCCTTTTCCCTCATGGATCAACACAAGTCACCGACTTTGTGAACTCCCTTCTCCAAATCATCTCATCGGCACCTTCAGAAAGGTCATCTACCAAATATCGAATGTAAATACAATCAATGTCTTTTCTATTCTCCAGTTGAAATGTTTGAATTAATAGCCTATCGAACCTCTTCAACGCATTACCCGTCACCTCTCCCCTTCGTTTCTCAGTCTACAGCGTCATCCTAGATCTTGCAACACGCAATGATCAACTAGAATCTCTCCACCTTTCCCTTTCCAAGGTCGCAAAATGGCTATCAGAATGGCAAATTTCAGCTGATGAGAAAGCCCTCTTCCTCAAAAATCTTATTGACACATTCAACACTGTTGGCCAACCGTATGTTCTCCGTTCTTGACGAATTCGCCGAACAATAATTCCAACCATTTTTTGAATGTTACAAGGACAACAGCATATGAATATACAATCGCCTACGTCCGCACACTCCCTCCTACATCACCAGTAGCGCAATCTGCCGCTGTTGATCTCATTACAACTGCTCTTCGACTCCCCGGCTTATTTGATCTAGATCCTCTGTTCAAACTCGATGCTATTATTGCTCTTAAAGATCATGAGCTTTTCTCCCTCCTTCAAGTCTTCCTAAGTGGTGGACTTCCAGAGTTTAAAACGTGGAAAGAAAGCCACGCAGATGTTGCTGCCAAGTACAGTATGTATTGACAATTTCCCGATCGACGTTTTCTAATTTTATTGATCTCTTTTGATAAATTAGATCTTAGTGAGGCAGATCTTGAACATAAGATTCGCTTGCTTGAATTCGCTTCACTCGCTTTCAAGAACATTGGACAGAACCTTCCCTATTCTAAGATTGCTGAAGCCCTTCAAGTTGATGTCTCCGAGGTAGAGAAATGGGCGATCAATGGTACGCCAAAAAAAAATCCACCTCCCATCCACCTCCTTACGTTTCTGACCCCTTATGATCTCTAATAATAACAGTAATCCGTGCCGGTCTTGTAACCGGAAAACTCTCACAAACCACACAATCCTTTTACATCGTTCGTTCATCCGTTCGTACATTTGAAAAAGCAGAATGGGAAGTTCTTGAGAAGCGGATTTTGGCTTGGAAAACTGGTCTTCAAGGTGTTTTGGAAGTTATTAACAATGCAAAGAGATTGGCTGGACATCCTGATGCTACTGCTGCTACTGCCACTCCTGTTCCAGCTGCATCTGCTTAGATAATTTAGACATTGTAGGCTCATTTTTCTGTTTTTCTTCATGCCTGTATTGTTCTATTGTATCTACTTGCGAGGAGAAGAAAATGGAAGTGTCGTTGTTGGAGCGGTGAAACAAACTTCATAGTGACTACTGTGAGTGATATCTGTTTCATATTTAACTTGCCGACATGCCGCGGCACATAGAAGCCAATGTATACTACACGTTCAAGTTCGCACCAATCATTTTAAGATGAGAAAGAAGATAATAGTTAAATTAATGAGAAAAATAAATAAAATGATAGATTAAATATAAAACGAAAGCCCAAAAAAGAGAAAGAGTAACGATAAAGAAGAATAGAAGAAGAATAAAGATGGAAGAAAAGAAAGAAAAAAAGAAAGAAGAAAGAAAAAACGAAAAAGATACAACCTCCACTAACCACATTTCACTTTCACCTCCTCCATCTCAGGCTCTTTCCCTTTACCCTTATCCTTCCCCTTCCCTTTCATCTTCCTCATCACTTCCTCACTCAGTAATGTCAAATCAATCCACCTATTCTGAAAAAACCCAACGATAAACCCTGGTGGAGGTTTCCGTGGAGTAATTGGACCTCGAGGCTCCTTCAATGGAAGTGCTGATTTAAACGGTGGTCTCTTAGCCCGAGCCATTATCGATGCTCGTGATTGAACTGGTCCTGTTGTCTGAGGATGCCAGTAATCCTCTTTGTTCCCCTCTGAACATGGATGATACAATCGACCATTTCTCGTGACTGGATAACATGCTATTGTTTCCTTACCCCTCTTGTGGTTGGTCCACCTTGGTAACGGAAACATTTCTGATGAGTCTATTTTCTCAGGTTCTGGACACTGAGGCGACTCCGGTTTGGGGGACGCCGGAGTTTCAAAAGGTGAGACTGGGGATCGCCAGTGTCAGCGTAAATGGGAACCCGTGAGGATTAACAAACCATCATCAGACGTTGAAGTGTCAATGAGGGAGAAGGATTCAACCACAGGTGGTGGTTTGACAATAGCTAGAAATCGATATAAAAAAGAGGAATATGGAACAAAATGAGAAGAAACATACATGAAGAAGGAGGGGAATCCTTGAAAGAAGTGTCAATGTGCGGAACAAAAGGCAGGTCAACAAATTGGGCTATCGAATAACGAATCGGCTAGTGTCAGTAGCGAATGATACTTGTATCACAATAGACAAACCGAAAGATGACACTTCATCAATCTTAGGATGAGCAAGGATGTCTGACGACGACCACTCAAAAGAGCACGACGATGCCGACGAGGGATCTCTGTGCAGGAGAGGAGTAACCTCGGCAGGATCGATCGGATGAGAATAGAGTGAGGGCCAGGTCAAAAGTGAGACGTTGCAGTTGAAGTGAGACGAAACTTGTCTCTCTTCTCTGCAACACACCTCAGAGACGGACTGGCTGGGCTCATCGTACAACTGCTCGTAGGGAGGGTCGGACTCAACCAAGGTTGAGCAGCAACTGAGGGCAGGTTGGAGGCCGCTGAGCTGGCGGAAGGACATGGACGTTGTGGCAATGTTTGTATTCATGATGGTAGCGCGGAAGAAAGGCGTGCTTTGGGGGCATTTGCGGGGAGCGGGGGTTTATATAGAGTGTCAGAATGTCTCAGATTGGAGTGCGAATGAATCCAAATTTGGAAGCTATGACATAGGGTGCTCCACGTGCTCATTTGATCCGAGGCTGACATGACATCAGCGCATGTACATAACTACGACTTGAACTCTGCTTGATGAACTTCATAGTCTTTCATAGAATGTGATGCATTGTTCTAGTCTACGTATTTGTGGTAGCAAAGTTTAAATAGGGCAACATTCAAGAAGCTAATTTGTTGACTAAAAAATGTATTGTACGTATTTCTTCTCCCTGAAGAAAAAAAAAATTACCACTCTCCATCAAATCCAACAAACCCAGTCAACAAAAACACCGGGAAAAACCTCTTCTTCTCCAAATTCGAACACCAATTCCAAGCACTAGTCAATCTTCCATCAATACAACTCCCAGCATCAAAGAAATTATCCGCTCCCGAACCATCAAACCCATGTCTAAAGAAATCTCCCAAAATCTCTCTAATAACTCCCTCCACACTCCCAAATTCATTTTCAATATAACTCATCAAAGCAGGTTTACTTTGTGCAATTTCAGGAATTAATCGCAAGGTTGTACAAATTGGTAAGAGGATTCGATAGATTTGAGTATATTTGTCGATGAACATTAAGGCGTTTGGAACGTTGTGATCTCCCATGTGAATTACACTTGAACCTACCCATGAACCTACGGATTTTTGAGCTTTATGAAGAATGTTGTGCATTTGACGAGATGTTTTGGGTGCGCCTTGTACTCGGTTTAATCCTTGACCTGTATCGCGAAGTCGGTAGGGAATGTTGTCAGAGAGTAGGTCGGTTTCGGCTAGATACCATAGTTTGAAGAAATCTATTACAAGGTCCTTTTAGTGAGTATATTGTTTTGGGAATATAAGAATAAAATAAATTTACCGTGCAGAATTTCCCTCCAAAGAGTTAAACTTTGAAGAACATAGGCATATTGTTTACTATGATCATGAGACAACCTAGCTCCACCTCTCCCACTTCTAATAGCCAAACTACTCTTCGAATCCTTTCCTTGTGTAGGATGGAAATACTTTTTCAAGTATTCAATCATTTTATCACAAGGATCCCTATTAACCCTCAAGAAAGCATGATTATCACCAATAGAGTATAAACATTGACGAATTTGTTCTTGTGTTAAACCCTTTTTGGAGTATTTAGAGGATAGGATTTCAATTGCGCGTTCTTTGGCTTTGATTTCTTTTTGAACTTCACGTCTTGGACGACCTTCGGAATAGATTTCTTTAGTGGCGATGGTGACCAAGTCGTCACGTAGTAAATCGATGGCATCGTGTGATTCTAGGACAACATATACAGTTTTGATAGGTCCAACGCATGAGAAATTTAATAGATCTTTGACTTCTGGTGATTGACTGTCCTAAAAGTATAACACAGTCTCTCAGACTTACAAATTGGCTTTGAGAGAGGAAAAAAAGCTCACCTGAAGTAAATAAATCAACTTTCCATACGTAGTCCTCATTTTCTCCGGATTCATAATTTTATGTCTCCTCCCCAACTCAAATAGCTGTTGATAAAACTCATCATTCGCCTTAAAATCCCTATCCTGAAACAATTCCTGCCCTTGTTTATAGTCCGCAGCAAGTACCAATCCACTCATAATAGCACACAACTCCCTAATCTGCTGTACAATCCTCTTCGCCTTACTCAAACCAAACCCAATAGTATCAATTTTATCAGTATATTCTGATACTATAAGTGCAGCATCCAAAAGTCGAAGAAATTTTCGTTCTTTAAGTGTAAGTCGTAATGGAATGTACTTTGAACGATCAACGAACCATTCACCAACTTTGGTTCCTGGTAATGGTTGAGTGCTAAGTGATCCACCAATTGTAGGTGCGGGAGTGGTGCTAGTAGAGGTGGGATTGGGGGTAGCAGTGGTGGTGGTAGTGGTGGTGTCGGAAATCATGTTTAATTCATCTCCTTGTTCTTCTTCATCATCGTCCACTTTCATCTTATGAGAGATATATTGAGTCATCCGTTTCATAAAAGAACTAGCCATATTAAATACCGAGTCGTCGTCCGTGATAGGTGTTACTGTTCCAGATACATTAACACTACTAGTTGTTGTGGATGACGAACCACGTAAAAGTGCAGTTCCATCATTAGCTTTTGCTTTTTTTGTTGCCTTTCTCCCATTTGTTGTATTGTATTTTTCTTCTCCTTTAGTTCCGGTTCCGGTTCCGATTCCAATCCCAGTTTCGATTGTCGTTGTTGAGTCTTCGGTGGAAGTAGAAGCGGAAGGACCAGGATTACTTTGAAGAGGTTTTACAACATGTTGTTTTCTTGATCCCTTCCTATGTTGAGCCGCAAAACATACTTCACAATAAGCATCCCCGCAAGTTTCACAAACCACTTGTGCAGGCTGATCTAAATAAATAAATAAAAAGAGTTAAAAAAAAAAAAAGAAATTGTAAGGAGTATGGATAGAAATGAACACGTTTCAAAGGGGTGGTAGGTAGGTAAACACACCTTCACATTCAATACAATAACCATCTACAGGAGGTTTTTCAATATCTTCTTCATCCCAGCCTTCGCCAGCTCGGGAATCTGCCACATCACCACTACCACTACCATCACCTAAATGTTCAATCACTTCATGATTATCGCCAAGGATATTCTCCAATGAAAATGAAGTAGTGGTAGTGGTAGTGGTAGTGGTAGTGGTAGTCGTGTTTTCTTTCGATTGTGGTGGAGTATCGATGTCGTCCGCCATAAGGGGAAGGAGTAAAGTAGTTTGGGTTCGGGGTAAGAAATTATTTACAATAAGAAATTTCGAGAAAAAAATAAAGCACGTGTGATGAAGTAATTTCTAATTATACACAAAACCATGTAACCGACACCCAAGAAAAAGAAAGCAAGAAATGAAGAATGAATGAATAATAGAGTGGGTTAAGAGAATCTAATTATTATCCCTAAGTGCGTATCCTAGTAGTATCCCCATCCCAAGCACCTTGAACAATATTGCGCTTATCCTCTATTCTTCTACCTGTCCAATCCTCTTCACCTACCTTGTTGGCCCAATCATCCTCATCATCCCAAGAATCCGTCCACTCATTTGTACTAACATCTGAATTCACACCATTTGATTGTTTTACTATTGTTGGTGGCCGTTGTTCAGGCGCAGGTTCTGGTGTTTTTGGCATAGATGTTGCAACTGCGGCGGAGACTTGAGGAGAGTTAACTACTGGGTGTCCAACTCTTGGAATGTGTAGAGGTGCAGGCGGACCTCGACGTTTCTTCTTCATTAGATTTTTAGCAGGTTTGAGTGCTTTAGGACTGTCGTTTGACGAAGATGACGATATACTGCTGGTCATATTTGGAGGATATGAATGTTCATCGTATGGCACAGAGCTACTTGTGCTGGCAATCGACTTGGGTTCATCGGGAGTGGCAATATCTGTTGTTGATGCAAATGATTTGTCTCGAGAATACAGGAGGGATCCGGTTGATGATTGAGAGGATTGACGGCGACGTTGGTTTTCAATATCATTAGGCTTATATGAATCATCTTCCTCGTCGTCCGAGGGAACGCCAAATAGGGGTTCCCGGTGCTCATCATCATCTCCTTGGTTCGTTGAATCGGCAGCAAGTGAAGCGCTAGCTGATGCTTTGACAATAGAGTCAATGAGCCAGAATTGAATAATATTCATTATAATGGGGAAAACACCCATTACACTAATAGTCATGTCAGAAAATCCATCAACTCATGATAGAAAGAATACGCACAATATCACCTGCACCGCATCACCTTCCCCAGTCCATGTCCAGCTAAGTAGCCAAGCCCCAATCTTGTAAATGCCAGGGAACAATGCAACTAGGCCGAGAACCATCATCTTCATTGTTGTCAACGTTAAAACGTATAATGCTGCTTGACGGAGCCAGAATTTGAACGATGGTGGCGTGCCATAGATACCGGAGTCAAAGCCTTTGAGACCAAGCGTTCTCGAGAAAATGAAAGTGTAGAATTGAAGGATGACATAAATGAGAGCAACACCTATGAAAAAAGTGCAATTACGTTAACCAAGACACAGACACCAAAGACGAGGACGGACCGAGGGTCGTGTCAATGAGGATGTTTAGGAAGTATATCACACAGGCATTAGAATCTGTGTGATCAGAACCAAGATGAGAGGCAAGGATGTTGACGCCATGGACAAACATTTGGCCGACAACTTGTTTTGAAACATCGAAAAGCCTGTACAGTGGGTTAGTAACGCGTTTATAAAAGAACATGTTGATGTACCATATTCGCCACGGTCTCTTGTTGACTTCCCTATGCCTCTTGTATACGAGAGAGAGGATGACAAGCACACCCAACAGTCCCTGGACTATCTGTCCGAAACTGCGGGTAAATCGCACCGCACATTCTCAAAATAACATAAAGAACACTTACCAACGCCGTTGGACCCAGAAGTTCACAAGATTGGTTGTCGACGTCTGTAATGGTGTCTATTAGATCATTGAGAGGCGTAGGAATATTATTGGCAGAAGACATTGGAGGATAAAACAAGTTGCTCCTGGCAAGCGCTAGACCTGTCCATCACTGCCACCCGTTACGTAACCCGATCTATTAATATTAGTTGCCTCGCATCCATTTCTATCCATACCTTCACTATGAGTTTCTTTGGACGAGGTTCTAACAGCCCACAACCTCCCCCACCTCCTCCTCCAGGCGCCTACAACCGTGCACAGGATGGTGGTTATGCAAGTCTACCACAACGTAATGCCTTGCGCCCATCTGCACCCCCATCTACACAATACCATCACCCGCAGCAAGGCTACAACGATGCTCCCAATGCTCTCTTTGAAAAACGTGCTTATGAAAGTAGAAGACCAACACCACAACCATCTAGACCCCAGGGATCAGGGTACGCCTTCTATACACTTGAATACAACCACCTAATTCCAATATCCCATTCCGCACAGCTTTCAGGTAGTTAGTGCTCCAAGTGAACAATTGGCTCTTTCCAACTGCATCACCGTTCATCCTTCCGACTTTGGTCATCAACAACATATTCTAATCAACAACAACTACCAAATCACAACTCAGTAAGTCTCGATCTAGATCTACCTCCAACTCTAAAACCATAAACAAAAATAAAATCGCGCAACCATGTATCTCATTATATCCAATCTAGTCATGATAATACGGGAAAACTTCTACCAGGATCAGTTGGAACCTCATCTTTACAACGCCAATGGATGGAACTATCTGTAACAGGCGATTTTGTTACTGCTCAAGCATTACCAAATCCACCACACCCTGCAGCACCATTATTCCTTCAATCCATCGATATAGAATTAAGTTTCTTTAATCGAAATCAACCTGCAACAGACCAATATGCTGTTGATGATATAGCCAAGATTTTCGTTAGAGCTTTTGCTGGTATTATTATGTCGGAAGGAGAGGCTGTCGCTTTGGAGTATCGTGGTATTCCTTTGAAAGGACAAATTAAGGCTGTTTCGGTATTGGAATTGGCTGATGAACAAAGAAGAGGTGCGGGTGGTGGTGTTGGACGTAGAGATAGTGGTATTTTGATGGAGAAGACGGATGTCAACTTTTTGAAAGCACCTAATAGTTCGATTAAACTCAAATCAAGCGCAAAGAAGTGAGTAGTTAGATTGGCCGTTTATTTGAAGATGCTGATGTGCTTGTTTGTTTGTTTTGAAAAAAGGGCAGCTCCTAATGCGATTCTAGCTCCTAATTTCAAGTTTGAGGATATGGGAATAGGAGGCTTGGATACAGAGTTTTCGGAAATCTTTAGACGTGCTTTTGCATCTCGTGTGTTCCCACCTGGATTGGTTGAGAAACTTGGTATTCAACATGTCAAGGGTATGTTTTATGTTTTCCCTAAGATTGATTCGTGTTTTAAATAGAATGTGGGGTTTTAGGTATCATTTTACATGGTCCCCAGGAACTGGAAAGACTTTGATCGCTCGACAAATTGGAAAAATGTTGAATGCAAGAGAACCCAAGATTGTTAATGGCCCGGAGATATTGAACAAGTTTGTTGGTGCTTCTGAAGAGAATATCCGGAAACTGTTTGCTGATGCAGAGAAAGAGGTATTATTATATTGCCTTTCATTTAGTCATCATCCTAATCGTTATGTTTTAGTACAAAGACAAGGGAGATGAGAGTGGTCTTCATATCATCATCTTTGATGAATTGGATGCTATCTTCAAACAACGTGGAAGTACGAACAGTGGTACTGGTGTTGGAGACACTGTGGTCAACCAACTTTTATCAAAGGTAAATCACACAATTATATAGATTCTTTAGTTACTAACGTATATATTCTCCTAGATGGATGGTGTAGATCAACTCAACAACATTCTTATCATCGGTATGACCAATCGTATCGACATGATAGACGAAGCACTTCTTCGACCAGGTCGTCTCGAAGTTCATATGGAAATCTCCTTACCAGATGAAAAAGGTCGTTACCAAATCCTCAACATCCATACAAGCAAAATGCGTATAAATAAAGTAATGGATGATGATGTAGATTTGGTAAAATTGGCAGCTATAACAAAGAATTTTTCAGGTGCTGAAATTGGTGGATTGATTAAAAGTGCGACGAGTTTTGCTTTTAATAGACATGTTAAGGTGGGAACTATGGCTGGGATTTCGGATGATGTGGAGAATTTGAAGGTTAATATGAATGATTTTATGAGTGCGTTGGAGGAGGTTCATCCGGCTTTTGGTGTTTCGGAAGAAGAATTGGAACAGGTTGTGCAGAATGGAATTATTCACTTTGACAACATAGTTGAGGTTTGTTCAACATTTAATCCTAACATATTGTTATGGTGTTGATCCTGATTTTTAGGAACTATTACGATCTGGTCAATTGCTAGTGGAACAAGTCCGTTCATCACAACGTACACCACTTGTTAGCGTACTTTTACATGGACCTCCTGGAAGTGGAAAAACTGCGCTAGCAGCATCTATTGCACAAGCATCTGGATTCCCATTCATTAAACTCATTTCACCTGATAATATGGTTGGGTTTTCGGAAGCTCAAAAGGTTCAAGCTATCACGAAAGTGTTTTCGGATAGTTACAAAAGTCCTTTGAGTGTTATTGTACTTGATAATATTGAACGATTGATTGGTGAGTTTTTCTTATGTTTTCAAGCATGATTGGAGCTGATGAGTTTTTTTGGATAGATTGGACACCTATGGGAGCTCGTTTCTCAAATTCAGTGTTACAAGCCTTACTTGTTTTAATCGCTCGTCGACCACCCAAGGTCAGTAAAACAAAAACATCAATCTCATATCCATCTAACCTCTAAATTAATCAGGGTCGTCGTCTTTTAATAATCGCCACGTCCTCCCTCCGACCAATCCTAACCGATCTAGGATTTGCAGAATCATTCGATTCAGAACTTAGAGTACCACCTATAAGTTCTATAGCAGCACTTGAAAGTGTGTTACGTGAAGTGGAATTGTTTAATCAAGATCAAGATCTTCAATTTGCTGTAAGTATGTTGATGGATGCTGGATTTGGTAGTGGCAAAGGATTGGATTCGGGATTGAATTCAAAGATGCATGTTGGTATTAAGAAGTTGTTGAGTGTGATTGAAATGGCTAGACAAGAACCTGAAAGTGTTGCACAGAGATTGGTTAGTGGGTTACTCGGACTTGGGATGTAGTTTTGTTTTTGTTTTTGTTTTTGTAGTCTACATTACATAGGATCTTACGAAAAACAATTTCTAGAATTGTTTGGAAGAAGAGATGTACATATATTAGTTTTAATTACCTGATTTGGAGAGACGTGGTCATCTGAGCACCACTACAAACAACAAACCCCTTCCGTTCTCTCTTCTCTTTTTGGGGCAAATATCAATCTCTACTGTTTACCACCATGACTACAAACGAACAGGGTACTACTACACCATCGGCAAATATTCCTATCCCTATTCATCTTCCTTATCCTTTACCTCGTTCTGCATCTCAACCTAAACCTAAAGGTATATTGAAGAATGCAAATGTCTTGTCTAGTCCAAATTCGAACGCGACTACACCTGGACAGTAAGTTAACCTTTTCCTCTCTCTCTACCTCTCTCCCTTGCCAATATTTCTCTCTGGCTTTCTATATACCCTCTTTATATCCAAAGTGATAATCTGAGAGAGGGGTGATTGATGATGATTGAGTGGCTGATGTTTTTTTATTATTTGTTTTCTTTTGTAGTAGTTTACAATGGGATGAAGAGAATCTTGCTTTAACGGAGATTGGAAAAGATAGTTTGATGAAGATTACAGAACCAAAGACACCTTTTGTTCGTTATAATGCTGAAACTGATGAAATTGAAGGAGGTATGTTGGTTCTCATTATTATTACCATTATACCCGTTTTTCATTTCCTACCACATTACCACTCCGTTATACCATAACACCTAAACATTCTCATAACTCCACACTCCTATTACCTTTTTTATAAATGCTCAATCCTCCTCTTATTTGAATTATACTAAATACTGATCTATGTGTTTCATAGAAATACCCGATCTTTATCTTAACCCAAGTTATCATTATGATTCACCAGTTCAATCACCTAGTATGACTATCTCATCTACTGGAGCTGATACTTCTGGTCCATCATCAAGGAGAACATCGATTTCAAGTTTAAGTATGAGCGTAAGTGGTAGTGTAAGTGGTGGAGGTAATGTGGGAATAGTAGGAGGAGGAGGAGGAGGTAGTGTTAGTGGTAGTAGTGTTAGTGGTCAAGGAGGTGTAAGAAGAGCACATTCGGTTAGTAGGAGTAGTGGAAGTGGAACTTCGAGTAGGAGTACGAGTTTTAATTTACCGGATGAGGCTAGGAAGGGAATTAGAGATCATTCTGGAGAGAGAGGTGGAGAAGTTGAAGAGGATGAGGAATTGGATCCTGAAGGTGAGTAGTATTTGATTTAGAGTGTTTTTTGTTGGATATTTTTGATTGAGTGGATTGGTTATATAGCTGCTGAGAAACATGCGGCTTTTCTTAAAGCTAGAGGAAGACATTATTCAAATGAGGCTGAAGCTATGAAGGTATGTGATGTCTTTATTATTATGCTTAAAAAGTAGGGATATTCAAGGATGATAATTTAGCGTGCTGCGGAGCTTATGGCTAGAGAAGATGATGATGACGATGTCGCTGGTGATGATAAAGATAAAGATGAGGATCAAGATATGGAAGATGATTATGAAGAAGAGGAAGATGTGGAAGAAGAAGGTGCTGCGGGTGGTTCAAGCAACGTTCCTCCACCTGTACCTCCTATTCCCAGCGGGATTGTACCAAAGATCAATGGAGTTGGACATTAAATATGCTCAAGTGATGAGATTTTGGCATGTATACTTGTACATCTGTGTCTGTGGACTTTCCGTCTTTTAGTTTTAGTTCTACGATTTGTGATTAGTGTTTTATGAGCTGGAAGAGATAAGATTGATTGTGGGAGACTAATTTAGATATAACGATCATTTCCATTGAAAAAAAAAATTATCATTATCCGACTTTCCCCCACCCCTCTCTTCCGCTCCTCTTCCCCCCATATAATATGGCTACTACTATAAACTCAACCTCCACATCCGCAGGAAAAGGGATCCTATTAAAAGCCGACCCAATCGCAGTTGCCTTTCGAGATGAAGTAAAATCAACTTTGGATAAAAGTATCAAAAAACCAAGGTTGGTAGGTATTTTGGCTACTTCGAGCGCTCCTAGTAAGTATTATGCCGAGTTTACGAGAAGGCAATGTGAAGAGTTGGGATTTGAGTTTGTGTTGAGGAAAACTGGTGCTGCGATGAATGAGGAAAGAATGAAAGAGGGTATTAATGGGTTGGAAATGTTGGATGAAGGTGAAGGTGTTGAAGAGCGATTATTGAGGCTAATGAGGATGTTAATGTTAATGGGATTATGGTTTGTTTTTTCTTTTTTTTTTGTGGTTGTGAGGAATAATGTTTTTTTTTTTGGTAGGTCTATTATCCGATTTATGGTGTTCAACAGGTGTGTATGTGTATACGATGGAGTTGGGTTTGGTATTGAACACGGATTTTTTTTTTGTAGGATCATTACCTTCAACAGGTATATTCGTTCGGCTTGCGTTTTTTTGGGCATTTAACAATTATGATGTGTTAGGTTGTTTCACCTCTCAAAGATGTCGAAGGGTTACATTTCAAATTCCATTACAATCTCTACCACAAGTACGTAAATTTTTTAATTTCATTCTCATACCAACTCTGATGACCCCTCCTTTCAAATTAGCATCCGTTTCTTAAATCCCAAATCCCTTCTCACATCCACACCCACACCTAAATCCCTAACATCAACCTCAACCGAATCAACAACATCAACAGGAACATATAATGATCAACCACCACCAGGAATGGTTAAATCAATAATTCCATGTACACCTTTGGCTATTGTGAAATGTCTTGAATATGTGGGAGTTTATAATAGGATTTTACCTTATGGTGATAGAGCTTATGGGAAAACTATTACGGTTATTAATCGTTCGGAGGTGGTTGGTAGACCTTTGGCTGCATTGTTGGCTAATGATGGGGCTAGGGTTTTGAGTGTTGATATTGATTCAATTCAGGTGAGGTTTGGTTTGAGGAAGGGTTTTTTCCCTCCCTTGCTTTTCCTGTTGATTGTTGGGTTACCGAGGAATTGAAAGAGGGTTGAACTTCTTCATTCATTTCATTTCATTAACCGGCGTTATGTGTTCATATTTTTATCCAACAATCTAACTCCTCCCCCATTCCCTTTTTTTTTAAAAAAAAATAGGAATATACAAAACGTCCACGCATCGAATCACAATCAGAAGATTCAAAAACTCTCAGATATCATCCAAGACATATCGTTCATCCAAGTCCATTAACACTCGAACAATGTTTATCAATTTCAGATGTGGTAGTTTCGGCTGTTCCAAATGCTTCTTATAAAGTTAAAACGGAATGGTTGAAAGATGGTTGTGTTTGTTTGAATGTTGCTGCGGATAAGAATTTTGGAAAGGATGTTAGAGATAAGGTGGGTTTTTTAATTTTAATTTTAATTTGGGTATTTTGAATTTTATATCGGAGAACTCGGGGTTCTGGGTTGATAAATGAACATTCTGTCCCTTCGCTGTTTTTTTTTTTTGGGGGGGAAGAGGAAGATGTTTTGACCTCCCTGGGTCTCCGGCTCTTCTTGACCTTGACCCAGCCAGCCCCTTGATCTGACTATCATAATCCTCGAGAGATTCGGAAAAAGTCTAGCTGGACCCAAAGACCAGAGATTGATCACCTTTCCCCCCCCTTCATTTACTCCTTGGAGGCTTACGGCTAACAAACAAGCCGAGAGCAAGAGCAACTTTGAACTGCGGAATATATATATATATAACGGAATAACTGATTATTTTATCTTTTTTGTCTTGTGATTTTTTTTTCCCTACTTTTCTAGGCTTCGATTTATATCCCTGCTGTGGGTAAAGTAACGATTTTGATGTTATTGCGGAATTTGTGAGTGATTGATTTTTTGTGTTTTTGATTTTGATTTTTAATTTGATGAAAAACTCTGGTTTTGTTTTATTTTATTTTATTTCCTTATGTTCTAGGTTACGTCTACAAGAATATCAACGAGGAGAGTAGCGCGTTCTATGGGCGGTACCATGAAAATAATTCACAAGGGGCTAGAACTTCAAGATCTCTCAAAAAACTAGAAGAAAAAAAGAGAAAGTATGTTTTCTTGGAATAGATGAAAGCCAAATGAAAATGGAATGTATTGCTTATTGAAAAAAAAAATCTATATCTAAATTTATTGTCTTGTTACTTTAATGGTTCACGAGCATTGCTTGAGATAATACGTTTAATTAATTCGTGTTACAAAATTGCCGCTGCAAACTCTTTATTACTGCGTGCCAAAAAACAACTAAAAGCTCTGTGTGTGTGTGTGTGTGTGTGTGTATGTGGGAGAACCAAGACCTGTAGGGAAATAACTAGTATTTGGGCTGAAAGCGACGAAGAAAAAGAGTATCATATAAAAAAAAAAGAAGATTATTATTATTAATAAGGAGAAGAGAGCCGAGAAACAGTATCAAGAGAGAGAGAGCGGCAAAAGATAGTTGGTTGTCCGTTCATTTCTTGTTTTTGAAATGGGCTTCGGTTAGCAATGCAGGAACGTTGCGTTCGGTGATAGGAGTTGATGGACCGGATGCTGGCCAGCTTGAACTCACTGGGGTTGCAAGGCCAGATTCGTCTGTCATGAACCGTACGCGTTGTCTGTGGAACTAGAAAAGGAATTTTGAGTGTTATTAAACTGCTGTTACTAATGGTAAAGTACGTGTTCAAACGTACCTGGGGGAGCTTAGGTATTAATACAAAGAGGAGAACGGTGAGATTAATGGCGAAGAGCCATGGGTTATAATTGGTGTAGTGGGTTGACGCCAAGAAACTGCGGGTTCGATTAGAAAGCCGGGTTTTTTTTTGGGGTATTGGGGATGGGTGTGTAAGACGTACAGAGCAATAGGGAGACAGAAGAGCCATTTCTTAGTAGGAGTGTATTGTGCTCCTTCGTCGATTTGTTCCCATAGTGTCAGGTCGTCGTATGCACCACCGTGAAGGTCGTTCCCGAATGGCATTCCAGTTACTCCATGGAACATGAGGTAGGACAGCTTCAAGTAGTTGCCATGTCAGAAAGGGAAAGGGGGTGAATGGAAGAACGTACTGTTAGATAGAGGAGGTTGACTAGAGTCCAGCTGATTTGTTGGGTCATTCCTGGGATGGTGTCAATGATGATTTTGCCGGAGATGATGAGCACGACGTGGATAAGCCATGCTCCTGAGTAATGTTCAGTAAATGAAGAATTAATGAGAGTAATAAAAGAGACAGACCTTTGGAGTTTACCCAGTCTGCGTTGATATTGAGGTAGGCATTGCGGTCAAGCACATCCTCGACAGAACGGTCCTTGAGCTCCTCGACCTTGACTATGGAAGCACTACGACCACGAGCTTTGAGTTGAGTTGGCGTTGGCCTTGCTGCGGAAAGATCAAGTGCGGGGGGAAGCTTGACTGTCGTAGAGCGACTCATTGAATAAATAAAGTCAGAATTTATTTCCCATTTTACCACCTTTTATCCTCGGCTATTTCCGTAAATGCCTCTCCTCCACTCATGCACTCTCAGACCACAGGGAACAAGCTCCCTTGCTGCTGTTCGCTTCAACCACCCAATACGCGTAGAATCTCTCAGAATATTCCCAAAGGGCGCTAGGCCTTTCAAGAATGTCGATCTCGTAGCGTACGTCTTCACCAACACCTACAAAGCCAACCTTTTGATGTCATATTCTCAGGGAAACAGAACCAGAGACCTTTTATCTTGATGTTTACTTCAATGCTCACAATATATCCACAAATTCAAAGGAGAAACAGCGCGCTACTAATGCTCTTGTTCCTACCACCATTTCATACCCAGGAGGTCATATGGACTTCACAGTCGACATGGGCACCGAGGTACCTTTCGCTTTACTAACAAATAGTTCATACACTGATTTGAATAACATAGTACGCTACGCGTCTTATGATTGTAAAAGGCAAATTCGACAAGCTTACAATGGCAATCTATGGCCAAGTAGTAGCAGAACCACCGACAATTCACACCTATGAACCCAGACCTATCATCCCACCAGAACCACTCCCCCTTCGTCAATGCCTTGATCCTTCGCAATCCTCAGATCCAACTATTCTTGCAAAGAACTTGTTGTCTCTTGTTCCTAATGCTCCATCATTAACTTCAGCCATACGGTTGATGTTTTGTCTCAAACCTTCTGATGAAGATTGGGATGAACCAGAGTTTCCTCGTTTGTATGCTGATTTGGAGAATGAGAATGAAGATTATGACTTGGACAGTGTCGTTCAGACTTTGAATAGGCCTATTCCTGATGATGTATCGACGGAACTCTTGGACCGGTTCGTGGAGCGCTTAAATGAGTTCGTGGGACCTGCTGTACGTCCTTGTTCTTTCTCCCTTGTTTTTTTGCTGATGCATTCTGTGTTTATAGAATTTGGATCAAGCATATTCTATTGCCAATGTGCTCAATATATCTGCTTCACAGGATCCATACTTTGCTCCACATTTATTGGCACGTTATATCTGTATAGGTTGTTTCGGCACTACTAACGCTTGGACACCAGAAATCTCTCGACTTTGATGCGATATTTGACACAACAACATTATCTGACACAGCAAATCTCGGATTATTAACGCATGCATCCAGTAATGCATCTATAGCGCGTTACCTCTTAACTGAAACCAATCTTGTGAATGACTTAGATCAAGTCTACACGGATACTCGAACAACAAGAGCAATCAAACAAGCAATTGACCAATTGAAATCGCGTATTTATGGTTGGCAAGCTTTTGAAGATTGTCTTTCTAACTCTACTGGCAATTTTTCAAGGAGCGTTGGATTGTTATATGAAGTTGGTAAGGATGAAGAATCCTTAGGGAATTGGTTGGAGTGTATGATGATTCATCCTGATATTGTGGCTAAATTGGAAACGAACCCTATTCATTCAAATGGTATTGAAACGAAACTTCCAATTTTACATGGATTGTTTGAACATGGAACTTGTGATAGAGATGAAATGATGAAAAGAGCTGAATCGTTGACTCATGATGAGTTTATTAGGTTTGTGAGGGTTTGTTTGGGAATAGCAAGTGTTTTGGCGGTTCTGGCTTGGGCGGATAGTGTTGGGAATGATCAATGTCGTGAAAGGACTTTAGCAGTGTTATATCTATGGCAGGGCATTCAAGGATTCCGAGAAGTTAGTTTCTCCCTTTTCATCAAAGAACACAGAACTAAAAATAAACATAACACTAAAACGCAGATTCTCAATCATTTCCTCCTCCTTCGTCAACTATCTCGTCGTCTAAATTGGATAATCACGGACAATGATCCTCCTCGAAAATCTGCTTTATTAGCAGAACAAATCCTATCCATGTTGATATCTTCATCACCTTCCTCGATCCTAAACGAAGATTTAGTAGAAAGAATATTGACTTTACCTTCTCCTCCTAAACGTCTATTATACATATCTGAAGATGAAAGGCTATTGATATGTAAAATGGCTTTGGTGGTGGATGATGGATTACCTGCTGCTATTAAAGAGGTGTTTTTGATTAACAATAGACCATTTTCCATTAGGCGGTTGAGGATTGTTAGAGTTGCTATTGGGATTATTGTTAGAGAGTTGAAAGAAGGTGATGATACGGATGTGGAGATTATGGATTTGGTCAGAGGTGATCATGATGATGAACGTGAAGTTGGTCATGGACGTGGATCAAGAAATGGGAAAGATATGGATGTGGATGGACAAAATGATGATGAAAATGATGATGGCGAACATGAAGATGAAGAAGAACATCGTCGAGAAATTGTGAAACCTTTGACAAGTTCAGATGGTTTTATGGGACGTTTGATTGATTTATTCAATGAACTCTCTGAAGATTTGAATCTTCAATTCATTCTTGATCCAAATACGAAAACCAATCATGCTTTGACTTATCAATTATTCTCAGCTTCGGCGGAGTTGCTTTCACTTATCTTGTTTTTGGAATCACTTTTCCCGATTACGGCTTATGGATTGAGGAAATTGACAAGTGCGGTTGCGGATGTTTTTGTTTGTACGGATAAAGCTGAATCTTTATTCTCTTCATCTTATACTATGACGGGAACTACATCAACCACAATGACCTCTTCCTCGTCATTCTCATCCTCATTCGCCCCACCTTCGTCGTCACAAGTTTGTTTAGCAGCACGTAAATCAAGAGAAAAATGTCTTGAAATCCTTCGTCGATATTCAAAACCAAAATGTTATGTCGAACCTAGTCATCAAAAACAATTAGGAGCTGAAATTGTTTTGAAGACTTTACTTGTTCATACTCAATCTCGTTCATATTCACATTCGAGATCTCAATCTTGGTTGTCTGAATCTTCGTCGAAATGGGATGGAGATGAACATACTAGTAACACGGTTGAATTTGCTTTTGGAGGTCATGATCCTGATGTGCATAGTAAACAAGTGTTCGGCCTTATTGATCTACTCTTACCTTCACCCTTGTCTTTGCCTTTACATCATAATTCCGATTCCACCTCTGATCACTTCGAAGTTGTAGTTGAAATCAAACATTGGGTTAACTTTGTCTTGCCTAAACTTGTGAAAGAGATAAAGAAGTTTATGGATGGGTTAACTGTTGAAGATAAGTTACATGTTATTAGGAGATTGATTCAATTAGACGAGAGTGGTGGGACTGGGATTGGAATTGGGGAATGGTTGGTCGGAGAGGAAGTTAAAGGGGTTGTGGGTGTACTTGAAAGTTTGGTGAAATCCAAATCAGCTTCTCCCTCTTCTTCCAGTCCTCTTTTACATGGTGGTGGTGATGATATTGTGGAAGAAGTGGGTATGGTTGGAGAACAAGAACAAGAAGCTCATCAACATCAAATACAAAAAACTTTCACTCATACACAACTTTATCGACTCTATACATCTCTTCATTTCATCTGGCTCTTAGCAAACCCAAACTCATCTTTATCCCTATCTTCAGCTAACACATCTACATCTACGTCTACATCCCCTTGGTTTTTCGAAAACATCGTAGCTGGAAATCCAGAATTAGCAGAAAGAATTGGAGAGATGATAAAATTGATAAATGAAGGATGGTATACAAGTCCTGTTATTATGGATCTGATTAGGTTATTTGGTGTTAAAGTTGGCGATCTCGGTTGGGATGGGAAGGTTGAAGTTCTTATTGGATTGTTGAGGTTGATTCAAGATGATGTTACTTCACCTACTGGAGGTGTTGGAGTGTTGGATGTCTTGAGTGATTTGATGTCTAGTAATGGTGAAAGGGAATTGGATAATGAACAAGTTGAGAAAGTGAGATTGGAAATTGGGAGATTGTGTTCAAGATGTGCTGAACATATGATGGCTATGAGTCAAGAAGTTGCGGAGGTAGTGTTTGGTGTTTTATGTTGGTTGGTTGAGAGGGAGGAAGTGAAAGTTAAAATGTTGAGAGGTGTTCAGAATGATGAGTTGGGAATCGTTTGTGATTGTATCGAGAGTTTGATTTCTTCTTCTACCCCAACTGTAGAAGAAAAACTCAAGAAAGTGAAGGAAGAAATAATAGTTGATGAAGATCTTGAATTCCCTCCTCTAACTCCAATAGAATTACCAACATCATTGGCATTATCGTTACAAGATATTCAAGATTTATTGGAACTTCAACAAAAGGTTAAACCTGTGGAAAATGGTACGGGGTTAAGACCGAGTACGCCGAAAGGAACAAAGACGCCGGATATTTTGGGAACGATAATTTCACCACCACTGCATTATTAAGATCTCCAGCTGCTACAGGATTGACGAAGACCTATGCGAACAATGATTTTAGACAGTTGAGACAGGTACCGAGTGCTAGATTGAATACGAGTAGATTGCCTAGTATGCATGGTGGGTTTTGTTTTTCCTCTTGTTATGGCGATTATACTGACGTTGTCCTTCTGTTATACTTCTGTTGGTCACATCGTCTTGATTACATTGCTGCGACGTCAATCTCTCCTTTCTACCATTTTCAATGGAAACTGGCATATCTGACTTTGTCCGTTGTCTTGGGTACTTCTCGGATCGGGGTGATAATAGTTGATGTACGTATCCTTTCTCTTCCGTAGTCAGATTTTTTTTTTTTGGTGGCGCACTCGGCAGTAGTCTTTTACTTTCGACAGGAAGCTAAACTCTAGTCTTAGGATTTTGAAGGTGGGCCTATACCAGGAGCAAGCTCAGCCTCCCCTTTGGTGGTGCCCGTCCCAATACCCGTGGCAGATGTTACTGCGTTCGGAGGTTTATTGGGTTTAGGAGGTAGCCAATAGTCGTTATGGACATTTTTAATTCCAAGAATCACTGCGGGTGTGAAGGCGGTGTCACGATAAGTACGGTATCTTAGAATAGTAGTTCTATGATGGTTAATCAGATCATAAATCCTTATTTATGCATTGACTACCGATACCCTCCGTCACTGTTCAGATTCATTGTTTACAGCGAATAGTAGTATGATATTGTGTCGTTGAATGTCTTATAGCATTTTGTAAGCTGCTAGGCTGCATGAAATTTTATTGGCTTTACTGATACATGAAATATTTTAAATTATAATATTTTGAAACCATCAATGATCAAATATCAAGATGTCGAAGGCGGTTGTTCTCATCAATCTCACACGTTCTTGTAGCCCAGGATCTCAGGTTTACACCGAAGGGTATCTTGTGGTAACTATTCTATTATAGGATGACTTTATTACTACTTGAGAAGAGATGTAATGTCATCGCCCTCCCACTCTCCTTCTTCACCACTACACCGCTACCGTTCTTATCGCTTTTCTCTGGTTAACTCGTATCCCTTGTTTTCTGGCATTCCAGTGCAAAACTACTATTTTCGGTGGCGACTATTTCTGCTTCCGTCTCCGTAGGCAGTGCTTCAGGCAATACCCATCAATTTGACCACACGCTCTCTGAACATTAAAATTCGGCAACTAAATCTCATTTAGGCGTCGTACTTCTCTCAAAAAAGCTGGACAGAAACGGAAAACTGGAAACGACAGTCACGCCGAAGGAAGTTTGTTAGCATTGGCTTGCAGTCACGGTTGTTATCACCATCTATCCCCCTCGATATCCATATCTGCATCTACATTCACAACAGTCTTACTGGTCCAACGATAAGCGACACTGAATATCAAACATCAATATCTCCAACCATCGTGGATTCAATACTTTCGAAGATCTGTTAGGATTGGGTACTGTGGTTTTGGGAACTGGTTTCGGGGTGGTGTTTCGTGTTTCGTATTTCTTGTTAGTTTGGGCTCTGAGGTTTGCTGGTTTCTTGCCTTTTAGCTTTATATTTATTTCTTCTTGCTAGCAAGCCTCCTTTTTTTTCTTTCCTGCTTCTCCCCCTTTGAGCTGTTGGCTTTCATTCTTATTTTTATTCATTCTTTGCCTTTGTCTCTTTATCTTTTATGGCTGTTTTATCTAAGTTGGAATTTGAACTTGTGGAGATGGCACCAGTACATGTGATGGATATTATAAAGAGTGCGTATCTGATTCAATCCATTTACATTTGCGATGTGACTCAACTCATTACCTCTTCTCCATCAAATTTTCAAATTATAATTAGGGATGACACTAGGAAACACGGGAATAGCAGAACGAGAAATATTGGCGAAAATTTGGATATACTTCAACCTCATTGGAAACACCATTCTTCTTCCTCTCGTAGTTCTCACTTTCCTATGTTCTAAATACACAAAGCGACATCCTACACTTGTTAATCTCTGTATTACTTGGATATTCTCGGGGATATTTTCGCTGTTACTGTGAGTCAACCAACTGCTACTACTATTTTTGATAAATTCAAGAAGGCTCATGTCTTCGCACTACTATATGGTTAATCTCATCATTTTTGATCGTATTAGCTTTTATGCAAAGCAACATGTCGGACCAGAACCTAACAATGTGCCATTATGCATAGCCCAAGCATCACTGTTGTATGGTATCACACCGATGTGAGTATATTCCTAATACACTTATAAATAATATCTCTGTTAACCAGATTCTAGGTGGTCAGTAGCAGTATTTGCTATGTTCTATTATATGGTGTATACATTGAGAGGGGGTGTGGGATCGTCAATGAAGTTGGGAGGGAATCATATGATTGTCGTGAGTACATTGTTTCATAAGTTCTCTGCTGTTCCTATTTCTTGTTCCGTGATCCCTGAGGCCCGATGAAGCGGAAATTATGCCTAGACGCCACTATAACTGTCAAAGGTCATGATTTCAACACCTTACTCATTTCATCTCATAGATGTTGAGCGGTCCGTATATCGCACAATGCTCGTTCACTATTGCTGCTTTGGTGGTAAGTGTTTCGGATACATTATTGGTTTATGGTATAAAATAGTAATTGATTAATTAATAGATGGCATTACACCGCCCTGAGTCAGTTAATCGGGAACGACGATATTTCTTTTGCTCATTGCCTGACAAGTTTCTGTGAGTTTTTATTTTATTTTATTTTATTTTATTTTATTTTATTTTAGTGGTGTTTTTTTAAATATCTTATGAGCATATTGACAAACTTGTTTCATGCTGTAGGTTTTTTGCAATGACTACTTTCACGCTTGTGATGTGTATTGGTATTTTCGTATTAGAAAGTACGTGCTTGACTCAACATTACATTTTCCCCATCTGACGCGAGATTTGTCTAGTCATGCTTGCAGTAACTATGTACATGAACTGGCGGACGATGCGCAATATTGGGGTCTCTAATAGACCGGATTTACCTTTAATGATACGGGTTTTATTATTTGGAGTTTATGTCGCTTTGGGCATGGCGTATGTTCCCTTTTCGACTTCTATCCCTTGTTAATCACGTCACTAACTTCGCGTCTATGGTAGAATGAATATAATCTCCATGTTTGGGAATTTTATCATTGTGGACATGTACGCTGCTACAGGTATGTATTACCTTGTGTGATCAGAAAAAAAAGCTAATTTCAACATTAAACCAGCTGGAACAGTCGTCTACCTGATATTTGGCACACAAATCGTACGTCTTTGCTAAAAAGCGGTTATCTTATACATAATTCCTCAAATATCTGCCCTTGTTAGGATGTAATCCGAGCATGGTGTTTCTGGAAGAAATATCCTCCACCTCGACGACCCCCACTTCTGCCACCTACATATGACCTCGACGAGTGCAACAAAGGTTCAAGTTTTCGATTATCAATCTTCACTATAAAATCAAGAAAATCCGACAAACGGATACCCATGTTATCATATTCACATTCTGCTTCACTATCATCTTCCATACCCCCACCCCTTCCATCTAAAGATTCGTGGTTAATGGGAACATTCCTGAATCTGAATACCGAAGATCCAGAGAGTGTAAGAGAATCGTTGTTGAAACGTGGTGTACTAGATATTGGAGAACCTCCGAAAGCTTTGATTTTGGACTATAAACGTCCGAAGTCTAGTGAATCTGGGTCTGGACACTCGACGAAAATGCCAACACCGATATCAAGAAGTGAACGACATTTGTCAGGGTTTACGCGGGTATCGATATCCAAATCAGAGTCAAGACGAAGTTTAAACTCTGGTCCAGGTTCTATGGAAGATTATAAACGACAACCTAATCACCAACAACAACATACAAGTATTATTTTGGATACTCAACAACTACATCACTCTGATTCTGAAGAGTCGGGACCAGAGTTGCAGCGACATCCCATAAACTCCAACTTCCTATATCCACCACACCCTAACCCCCCTATCACCATCAATCTCTCCGAGAGTCAAAATCTTCAAGACATCACATCTACCAGTATCGCTTCCAGAAGATACAGAACACAGAAACCTAAACCTAAAGGACCGAGGGAACTAAGTATATCTAGTTCTGGAGGACAACTTGGTCGCAAGCCTAGTACCCTTTCATCAACACTACATCCGGAAACTATTGGAAACGGAAATTCAAATCAGAACCCAATAGAACCATCATCGTTGCAATCTACGGTTTCCCAAGTTTCCCTTCGGACTCTACCTGATGTTCCTCCGACAGTTGCTTAGTATTAGTATTAGTTCTGGTTAGGTTCCGGTTAAAGCCGATGAACCCTTGGTCTCTTGGATGACTTGGTAACTTTTTTTCTTGGTAGGATAATTTCTACTTTACATACCAGTTAATGCTGGTATTTTTTTGCATTTGCATTTGCTTTGAAGGACTTTGGGCATTTTTGGATTTGGATTTTGATATCACTCACATTCATTTATTCATCTGCATTCATTCAATTCAATCATTCAATCTTATACCCATATTCATTCATTCAGGAAAACGACGGTTGATTTACTTGCAGTATTTATTCATATATTGGGACTTTTTCTCTCTTCTTTTTTGTACATATATACATACATACCTGCTTGATGCATCGTAAATATAACTCAGGGTGAGGTATTATTCAATTTGAACAATAGATTTTTTGGATAAAGATAAATCAATACAAATACCCCACTATCTATGTCTTCGATCGAGTACGTAACAGTACAATATAAACATGTACCACACGTCGGTTCTTTGTGTGCTACATAGCTAAGATGTTATAATATTAAGAAATGATATATGGAGGTGGTTGTCTTATTCCTTCTGCTGACCCAAACAATGCCATGGTTCCCCTGCCCCCACGAACAACCTGAGATTTTCAGAGCATTTCTCAACCTTTTTGAAGTCATACGAAGGGGTCAGCATCAGGGCTGTCAATTGCCTATATTCAATTCAAAGTTGATATTGATCCTGTTAGGGTTACAAGAATAGAAATAAATGTATGTACACTGATTTTAACCTCAGCGTTTCTCATGATGGTATTAATAACAGGTCGTAAATGGATAAAGCTGGCAAAAGATTAAATCGGGACTTTCATAACCAATCGTAGCGAAATGGTCACAACTTATAGACCTCTCGGTTTGCTCTGGGAGTAGAGGCATAATGTAGCGTGGCGAGCAATTGAAAACCGCGGCAGTCAAGAAGTTATAACTTCGCGATCAAACGTTGTTACTAACCTTGATTGATCTTATCTTTTGGCGATAAGGATTATCTTATATAGATGTTAATGTTGAATCGTAAGGTTGACAAGAGGAACCTAGGCATATGGCAAGGTAATAATTGAATAGAGATATCCGAGAAATTCCAAGAGAAAAATTTTAATGTTCGCACGCAAATTTATGTGCTGACGAATGCATTCGTCAGCCTGCATTATAACTGGCTATATAAACATTTTGACTTTTATACAAGTATCGGTGACCAGTGGCTGAGAAGTGAGAATATATTGCCTCAAAGATGGTTTAGCCACGTTCGAAGCCAAATTAAGTTAGGTTCATGTTGCAATAATACGTCACTGTGTTTCTAAGAATATCTACAACTGGACTATGATAAATTACACAAGATGCTATACACAGAGTTCGAACAGAATGCAAGAATAATGTGTACTCATACCTGCGGCGGAAGGAATAAATCCGCGGCAGAAGCTGCTCTTTTTATCAGATGGGTGTCACCGGCGGCGACCGCTTATTTCTCTTGGATTGAAACATCGAAAGGATTGGTCCTTGCTGTGCTTAATCATTGCAGGAACCCTTCGGAAATATGTGGGTACACAAAGATACCGCATGATCGTTTATGTTGACGATGTCAGATCCACCTTCTTAATGGTTACTTCTTTAGATCTGATTTCTCAGCAGGATAGAGGACTCGTATAAAAATGCTAACGATATCTTTACTTTCCATACCAGTTTTCTATACCAGAATATTCTAGCTACAATGTCTGCCATCCCTAAGACTGCTCGTGAATACCGAATCACTGAGGTAAAAGCGATATCATCAACCTCACATTCGTTTCTAACCATGGATCTTCCTCATAGCTCGGTACCTACCGCAATCTCAAAATCAACGAAAAGGTTGTCGAAACACCTGGACCTTTAGAGGTGTTGGTTAAAGTGCATGCCGTCTCTCTTCAGGTTAGTTCGAGGACAATAACCACACATATCATTATTTCAAATCTAACTCCCTTTACAGTACCGCGATCTGTTCATTTCAAAATCCAATTTGAGTTTCACCGATACGTACGTTAAACAATATCTTTACATCTACCAAGTAAGCTAAGGCTCTTGAACAGCTTCCCGAACAATTTGGTTCCATGCTCAGACATGGCAGGTGAAATTGTTGCATTGGGTCCTGGTGTTAAGGAATGGAATGTCGGCGATCGTGTCTGTTCCGACTATGCCACGGATCACATCCATGGAGAGATGACCCCCGAGGCTCAGGCGACATCCTTAGGTGGTCAAACTCCAGGTGTTTTGACCGAGTATCGCACTTTCCCTGCTCATGTACGTTCACATTATTGTTATCTCTTTGAATTCGACTGAACTTCATTGCGATAGGCTATGGTCAAAATCCCAGACTATCTAACTTACGAGCAGGCTTCAACTTTGCCGTGAGTAACTACTTGATGTAGATCCGCTCTCATGGGTTTCTGATGAGACCTTGATAGTTGTGCTGCAGTTACTGCATATAATTCTTTGTATGGTTCAACTCCCATCAAGGCTGGAGACTGGGTCTTGGTTCTCGGAACTGGAGGTGTATCCATGTGAGTGGACATATTCTAATAGTACATGATTAATCCTACCAAGCATATTGACAAACTCTTTCATAGGTTTGCTCTCCAATTCGCTTCTAGCGCTGGAGCTAATGTCATCGCTACATCATCTTCGGATGAGAAGCTTAAGATTGCTACAAAGCTTGGTGCTAAATATACTATCAACTATAACAAATATCCTGATTGGGACCAGGAGGTTTTGAAAATCGTATGTTTCCTTCCCCTCTCTTGTCATGACATATTTATCTGACGGATACATATCTGTACTAGACAAACGGTGTTGGTGTAGACCACGTTGTTGAGGTTAGTATACTCTTACTTCATTTGAAGCTTAAATCAAATGTTACTTTCTAGGTCGGTGGTGATGGAACTCTCCCTAAGAGTATGAAATCCCTCAGAATGGGAGGACTCATCGGAATTGTTGGTTTCCTCGACACTGTAAGTCACAAGTTCTTTGAGTATGCACTTGGTGCAGGAAGATTCCGACCACCTATGTAGAACGTTCCACCCACTGGTAGCTTCAGCTACGACACTGTCGTTGGTGCCGTTAATATCCGTGGCGTTCAAATCGGTTCTGTTGTTCTGTAAGTCGTTTTTCAATCCCGGTTTTTCCTTCTCTCGAGAAACTGATTGGATATTTCCTGACATTAGATTCAAAAATATGATTCGCCATATGGAGGCTAACCCTGAGAAAACTCTTCCCCTGGTTGACAGAGTCTTCCCATTCGAAGAGCTGCTGAGGCTTATGCTTACCTTGAATCACAAAAGCATGTCGGAAAGATTGTAATCAAGGTTGCCCAGTGATCCAATGTACATCAATAATTAGAATATTATTAAATATGTTTAAGTTGTGATAATATTGATAGAACATCGCGCATATAAGCACACGAGTAGATACCAACATTATAAATCTAAACCGGCAAGAGACTAGTACATTGATAGTTGGTGAGTATAGGATCAAGAAAGGCGAACTCGCGGGAATTGTTATCCTCGCGGTCAGGCGTGCAGTGCTAAAAATACATAATTTCAAGTAAATTTCAAAATGGAGGTAAGTACTAGTAGGTATTCACTAAGAATCGCTACCCTCACCGACGATAGGATTACAAGTCGAACTAATAGTTACGGCCAGGAAGTTGAGAACAGTGAGGCATCATTACTTGTAGCAGATTTGAGGTCTTTGTAACACTGGATAAGACCTGTGATGGAGTTATCGACCGGGATGGAGCAGCGGGTAGGATGGGTGACGATTAAGGTAGCCAATATACGATTTTGTAGCAAGAAGAGAAAAATTATTTTGCATTGTTCAGGTGTGGAAAGGTACAACCCCCAATTTGGCGTCGACTATAAACGATTAGATGGTACAAGTTCAGGAAAAGGAAGAGTGGAGTGTGAGTGGTGGCGATGTGCGAATGAATAGATGAATAGAGTGGGTCTCAAAGATTGGGAAGTCGAACTATTAAAAGTCATGAACCCAGGAGCTGGACCAATTACAGTTCTGACTCCCGAGAGACTTGTTATGATTGTTGTTGTATCACCGAAACTAGTACTGATTGTCCGTTGACAGAAAAAGAACAACCTATTTTTCAACGTCAACTTTGAGCCTCGCCTTCATCGACTAGGGATGTTAGACCCATGAGTCTATATTTCAGTATTGTGAATATAATAAGATATAAGTCAATGTTGCAAAATTAGGTGAAGATGCAAGGCTAGTCATTTGTTTACCATTTAGATAAAACACAATGCGGCCTCAAAGGGGGTTCAATCACTAGAAGATGATCAGGATGTTCCTCTTGACAGTTCTCATGTTGTTCATAAGAATGTAATCGCTGCGTTAATGATTATGTGAGGTGTTTTTGTGTCAGCAGAAGGACTGCCACTTGTCGCATATTTTGGTGTCCTAAACAATGAAGCACAAGAAACATTTTAATGGCCCACGGACTTTTTTGAATGTATTATATCTGTATCAACTGGGACATAGCTGACTTTATGAAATCGACGAGTCAATTGGAAGAAGAAGAAACATCTGTGAGTTTGGTCAGGTAGGATCATTTAAAGTTAAGGTTAGTTGTTTCAAGTTTGACCTAAGTTTGGAATTAATTATGTTATTGGGGGGACCGTGAGATAAAAATTTAAGTTTCGTCATGTAAGATATTTGTTACTTGCTCATTGACACCACCACCGACAAAAGAATATGGTGTAAGGATCTAAAATGATCTGCTTCTATCTTCCATGTTACTCTGAACTGACATGGCATACACTTCATATTACCATAAATCACCTCAGGGGAATTCTTTCAGCGCAACGTGAACTACAAATCCTCCCAGGTGGAGTCGAGAAAAGGCACCCCCCAAAATGGACCTCTCTATCTCCCTAAGCTAGGTTTCCTGGAATTTAAAGTAGCTACAACTTCAAAATTCCAACCTTTGCTTTTTTGTGGATTTTGAAGATTTGTTTACAACGAAATACTTCACCCGACTTGAGCCTCAAGGTCTCAAAAGTCTTTGAACTACCCCGGGCCATTATGGAATAGAAAGAAGATGTGATGGTGTTCATGGACACATTCATGGACACATTGTCATTGTCGATTCATCACGCAAACCATCCGAAATCCTAAGTGATCTGACATACGTGGGTACGACCATATTTTTCTCTCCGTATTCATGAACCTTAGTGACGAAATTTTGACTCGGTAGAACATATACCCCTAGCTTCGGTGCCACACGGCGTTCTCAGTTAAAATATGTTTTATGCTCCACAGATGCTTTGCCGATATGGAACGAAGGTTGCAAACGCAGTCGTAGGATTCAATGAATTCATAATTCGCCAACATCGAAAAACAAGGAACAGTAACCCTCTCCCATCTCTCAGAAACAGTTAAAAGGGACGACCTTCGACCTGATCTCTTCAGTCGAACAACAGTTCAACTACAAACAAGCCTCTCTAACATCATGCAATTCAAGCTCTCTGCTCTCATCGCTACTACCTTCGCTTCTATCGCCCTCGTTGGTGCTATGCCAGCTGGCGGCGGCGGTCAATGCAACACTGGTCCTATTCAATGCTGCGAGAGCGTTCAGAAGGCCAGTGACCCCTCTGCCGCCTTGATTCTTGGACTTTTAGGCATCGTCCTTGAAGACTTGAATGTCCTCGTTGGTCTCACTTGCACCCCCGTCACCGTCATTGGTGGTGGTGGAAACTCTTGGTATGTATTTTACGGATTTTAACTTGTTTTCAGAACCAGTGGCTCATATTACTATCATAGCACCGCTCAAACCGTCTGTTGCAAGAACAACGATTTCTGTAGGAGCTCATCATATTTTTCTTTCAAAATGTGGTCTAATATATGATTTTAGCTGGACTTATTGTCATTGGTTGCACCGCAGTCAATATTGACGTCTAAATCATACGAATCGTGAACCCTAACTATGATTTTGAACAAACCTATGCACCTGTTGAATGTTGCGTTATGTACCTAGTGATTAAATTGTAAACCTTGTAAAACTAACTGAATGTTGATCTTGAAGATTCTCGTGAACTAATAAGGCTTAGACGCCCTCGAGGAGTGGCGTGCGACATAAGAAACATGATTGATTAATTGTTTCTGAGTCATAATTCGGAGTAACCTTGGAAGGCCTTCGAGGCGGCTCTGAACTGAGAAAGATTCAAAATTTCAGATTTAGTGGTTATGTGTATTCAATACATCAAGTCCGTTACCTTATTTTTAGGGTCGTAAAATAGCCGTTCGATAATACTTAAGTAGTGGACAAGCACTCGAGTAAAGACCCTCATAAGTTTATACTTTTATAAATATATTCCAAATCAAATGTCCATCATCGTGTTTTTTTAGGGTCACAAACAGCCGGTACATAGTAACTAAATACCCAATCTAGCGTGCCTCAACCCAGACTCCTTCCCAGTCCACGTGATCGCTTCCTTTTATAGCAAACTTGTGAACAAGAGCTAGTCGCGACAGCGGACTGGCACATCTTGTGTGTGGCTTTATTTGGTCTGGAGCTTCCACTAACCCGTGTGAATGTACAAACAGCGGGTGCATCATGCGTACCATATCCTATTTCGGAAGTCATGCAATAGGGAAGGCGGGGGTCATCTTGATAACTTACATGAGGAAACATGAGTCGTGTATTAGATAAATAAAAACAGGGAAACCATTATGCCTTTCACACTACCATCTCTCTCTCCGCCACATTTACCTCGGATCAGTGCCACTCTCATCAACTCCAACTCTTAAGTGTAGTAGTATACTGTTATAACTTTACAAGTAACAAGCCTACAGGCTACAACTCACGAATGAATAGAGCTTCATTGGAACTTAATGACAATGTCACACCTTATACTGATCATCTTTCAGGATCATGGAACACTACAACAACCTAATTGATCTAATATTGCAGACCTTTTTTTGCATATGCATGAACCTGACATCACATTTAAATGGGCTTTTGAGAATCAATACAGTAAAAAGTAGACTAAAAATAGAAATAATTATGATGACGGGGGGTTGAATAAACATTTTCACGCCGATGCATATGGCAGTTCTTCTCAGCCTCTTCTGATATCAGACTTCCGCTGTTACTCAATTGGGTAACTGGGCGTGGAAAGTACGCGTTGTTTACTAGGTTCACACGGGTCTCAGAAGCTTGTATCAAATAAACCCACACACAAGATGTGCCAGTCCGCTGTCGCGACTAGCTCTTGTTCACAAGTTTGCTATAAAAGGAAGCGATCACGTGGACTGGGAAGGAGTCTGGTCTCAACCCTCCATTTTCCACTTTTTATATATTTAGATATAGTAAATGTTCTGGTACCGAAATGTTCATATTCAAAATCGAGTCCATCCGAGCTATATTCGTCATCATCGCCTTTGAAGTTAAGTGCGAGTACTCAATCAAATCATCGAGGCTGTGAACTGAAGCAACCATATCCAATATTAAGAATTTACTACCCTCTTCCTCATATTCTTTCGTGCCGTCATAGCAAATAATACGGCCAGTCCCTTTATCAACACCAAGTACACCCAGATGGAATTTTGAGTCGTCGTAGTACCCAATGCCGAAGCTCCGTAGTAGTGTAATCTTCCTTTGGTTCGTCCAGTCGTGCGACGCCCTGAATTGACTCGATATATTTGGCGAGTATGATCCAAAGTTGCTTTGATTGGATAATATTATACCACGCCGGACAAACCTACGAAACAGGTGTACATTAGCCCCTTTAGAAGACTATTTTTCAGTACGAGATGAACACTCAAGAACTCCTGATACCCAAGAAGTTGGAAAATTTGACCTAGCATCTCAGGGGATAGCTTAGTTATAGGACCTCCAGGTTCCATATTGGGATCAGTTTGAATGCGAGAGTGAATTTGGGTTGCATATCACTTTGCTTGTGAAGAGGTTTGGGAGAGTGGTAACCAGTAGGCATAACTATTATGTGTTCGCTTTGGCTTGTCAGGACAACGGGCATGTTTATTCGGCTATCACCGGATGTGTATATCAATATACAACAACACATAGAAGCTTGTACTCTCTTGTACTTACCAGACAATACCTTCTTAAAAATAACTACGGACGCTAGCAATCACCCTACGAGTCATTATGCATTCTTTTTAGTGAGTTGAAGTTGAACTGTATGACTCTTTTTTTTTTCGTAAAAGGTGAATTCACGAAGTCCGTTATATTGAAGGAGGGGTCCGAAAATGACTTGGAAGTTGGCTTATTTGTCTTGATGCCATCACAAGTTTTTATGAATAATTTGCAGTGCACACAGAATCCATCGGTGAAGGACTTGGCATCGGTATTGATGGATTTATTGGCAGGAAAGACCTTGCTTTATTTATTATACCATTGCACCCCCGCCTACCCCTCTCGGACCACAGAACCTCGACCAGGAATGCCAGCAGGAATTCTCTTTTGGGAGGCCATTGAGGAGCTATGACGACTCCTTTAAGTCTGCGAGGACCAGATCAAGGATCAGATCGACAACTTTTCATAGTGCTAATCCACCAATGGATCAATATCTCGATCTTGGGTCAAACATCGAGCATCCAGTCACTCCATTGGGATTGGCTCTCGTTCTTAATGAACACACACGAATGCTAATGTGACAAACTCCTAACCTACGCCTCGGTATGATGTCATCAAGCTCCCTGTTGTATGACGTCAACCACTCACGTCCGTATGCTCTGGTCAATTAGGATGCATCAATGTGTCTCAAGGATTTACTTAAAAGCGCCTTTTTTAACCTCTCTCTTCCACACAGCCCACATTTACAATGCCAGCTCTTCCCCAGACTACTCGTGAATACCAATTGACCGAGGTAATAATAGGAAATGTTTACCGTCTAGTGTTCCTAATCTCTCTGTTAGATCGGCACATATGAGAATCTCGTCATTAAGGAGAAAAATGTTCAATCCCCAAAAGCCCTCGAAGTACTCATTAAAACACATGCCGTTTCTCTTCAGGTTAGTTCTAGGCAAAAGTCATCCCAAACTGCCATGTTGATGTCATTATATATAGTATCGTGATCTAAGTATAACTAAAGGCAGTTACAAAGCTGGGTATGTCGATATATCAATTACAACTCGCAAAGCAACATCTTAAAAACGATTTTAAATTACCAGTGGTCCTGGTTTGGTTCCATGTTCGGATATGGCAGGTGAAATCATTGCCTTAGGTGAAGGTGTCACAGACTTGAAGGTCGGTGACCGTGTCTGTGCCAACTTTGCTTTGGACCACCTCTACGGAGATACAAACAAGAATATACAAGATACGTCCTTGGGAGGACAAGCCCAAGGTGTATTAACCGAATATCGGACCTACCCCGCCCATGTATGTCCTTTGTCTCATACTTCGTGAATCTGTTTGTCTGACTGTCACCCCCTCCAGGCTATTGTCAAATTCCCCGACTTTTTCTCTTATGAGCAGGCATCGACTTTACCGTGAGTTATAATTGCCTTATAATTAAACATATCCATTTCAACTGACAATCGGATGTGTGTTACAACAGATGTGCAGCAGTTACTGCGTACAACGCTCTTAATGGTCCAAAACCACTCAAAGCTGGAGATTATGTCTTGGTCCTTGGAACCGGAGGAGTATCCATGTAAGTACCTCGCCTACCGTACTGAACCTTGTCTATTGAATTCTCACAATGCGTTGGTGTTCCAGCTTTGCTTTACAGTTTGCTGTTGCCGCTGGGGCTATTGTTATCGTTACATCTTCTTCCGATGAGAAGTTGAAGGTTGCTAAGAAACTCGGTGCTAAGCATACTATCAATTATAATAAAGTGCCTGATTGGGACAAAGAAGTTTTGAAAATAGCAAGTCGTTTGTTTCACTTGTTCAATACCTTTTTTCTTCTCTTCTAACGGACTCTGTTTATAGACATCAGGTGTGGGTGTAGACCATGTTATCGAGGTTTTTGGATTCTGCATTTTGTTGTTTAATCTAAATTAACCATTCCTATTTAGGTTGGTGGAGAAGGAACTCTCCAAAAGAGCATGAAATCGGTTAGATGGACGGGATATGTCCATATAGTTGGATTTTTAACTGGTATTGTAAGTCTTAACAATGTTTTAGCTGTGTATGGTGTATGAATGCTTATCCTTAATTTGCCGTTTTTCGTACTTACAGGGACAAGACGTTGGTGATATGATACATGCTATTATCGGAAGTGCTTTATTCCTTCGGGGTATTCAGGTTGGCTCTGTTGCACAGTAAGTATTTTTCCTGGTGAATGTGGCGATAACAAACATATTAATATCGAATATCTCAATCATCAGGTTTAAGGATATGAATCGCCTTATCGAAGCCAACCCAGACAAAACTGTTCCTATAATTGATAAAATATTCCCATTCGACAAGGCTATTGAAGCTTTTGCATACTTGGAATCGCAAAAGCATGTCGGAAAGATTGTCATCAAGGTTGCCTAGGCCCTAAAGGAACAATTTATATATCTATTACAAAATAGTATAATATACATCAGACAGAACAGTATATATTCCAACTAGTTATTAACACAACGATAAAAGTCAGCGAACGAAATGAATGTCCTCTGTGTTCTACAAATGAATTAAGTCGTGATAATTATGGACCCACAACTTGAAGCTCGGATGAGGAATGTAGGCTAGTCTTCTTTGAAGACAAGAGGCCCAATATACAATGTATAATTTCGTTCAAGGTGTTGATGAGCATGACTAGAGCCAGGATCTGTCCAAATGGCCATGCATCATCTTCGTCCACAATTTCAAGATGTTGATTCTTCTGAACCTATTGATAAGATGAATTAACCTAGGTGATCAAACCTCAGGTCATAACTAAATAACTCACGTATAGTTCAAGCATAACCACAGCGTATACGGATGAGCTAAAAGCCTTAATGAGCAAGAAGTCGCGTCTTTTTTTTCAGACGAAGTCGTAACCTACATAAGCAACATGACGTTTTCAACGCCAATTAGTAAGGAAAGCTGTTCTTGTACTCCATTTCCATTTCCAAACTCTCGATATCCCCAAGAAAGTGAGAGAAGAAACGAGAACATATAAAGCACAGTACCAAATCCTCCTATACCCAATGTAACTATCCATAACACTCGGAGCCAAAGTACCGTGGCGCGAACGGGGACAAAGACAAATATATATTTGATCATGTCATTGCACCGAACAACATCTGTAGGGCCGAATGTTGGTGCTGTTGCCCAGACATAAAGTGCCCAACCGTTAAATAGGAATACAATGGAAATGGTGACGATAATGGTTAATATCCTTCTGGGAGATGTAGATCTGTAGCGTCCTGAAATCGTAGTGAATAATGCAGTGTAGTATATAGTATAAATAATGATCATACCTAAAGGAAAAACGCCAATACCCAAGAAGAAGAGCATATGAAGGATGAATATTGCATGATACAACGTCAACTTGTGTTGTGATGTTCGAATAATAGCCGTAACGAGTAAAGCAAATCCACTGATGGTGCCATTGGTGAGGAGAACTTCAAGTAGGGGGATGGTGGCAGGTATTCGAGGTATTGCAGCGATTAAGAGAGCAGTCGTATAGAGGTTGATGCGAACCTGATATGGGATCAATCAATGGTAACAACCATCAGTTGAATCACAATGAGGACCTACCCCAATGCCTGTGATATCTGGGTCAACATCAAAACACCCTTGGCTGCTCATGCGAGGGATATAGGAAGAGAGAACAACGGTACAGGGAAGAAAGGGATTGTGTAGGGCAGATTGTTTCCTTGTGGACTTGATATCCTTTTTGTATTTTCCCCTTTGAGAGTGTTATTCATTTAATGTCCGTGTCATCTGATCTTGGCAGTACAGGCACTGCGCTATAAGTACAGATGAATGTACTTGGAGCTTCATTCAGTGCCTCAGGTCTCCAGCCCTTTGTTACTATTTATAGAATGCGTGATAGACTGTCAATCGACACATCAAAAGCCGACATCCGAATCGAATCCGAATGAGCCCACATGCCAATATTGAATGAGTTTTATGTAGTATTTGGATGATTCGAACTATCAGAGATCCCGACTCACCACAGGCCAAATTTTGTGTTTCCCTCTGAATCTTGAGTAGTGGCTTAGCTTTGTTTTGTTTTGTTTTGAAGGAAACAAAAACTTTTTCTTGATTGTAAATAATTGACTACACACTTTCAGGTTAACTTTGGTGCCTGCGACAGGGGGAACGGAATGGATTGGTTCTGGTAAAAAAAAAAGATACGGAATTGCGCAGAGATAGCATCAATTATAGTGCCTCAGAAGCACACCACCAACAACCTCCTCGTCTACACCCTTCTTGGCACCGGGTTTAAGTGGCTGAAGGCCCCCATACGCCCTGACCCTTGATTTGTTATAATCGCCAACGGTAGGGAAATGTCCATTCAACTGCCTTGATTCCTGAACTTCTGCGTTTCTTATTATTGGACTTTCTTCGATGGGTTTCAAGACAACGTCGTCATGAGCACTGCAGAAGTACAAAATTCCAACGCGTGTCTTGTTCTGTTGATCAACAGGTGGTTGGCGAACCCTAAACAGTCGATAGAAGATCCTATTTGTCAAATGCATGATCTGATTTGACCAATGAAAACAGACCTATGAATAGTTGAACGGTAATAGCCTCCAGTGAGGAATTCAACCGCCTCTCCAATATTGACGAGCTATCGATCAGGTCAGTCCTCCGCCGAATAGAACAGATGGTATATCCTTACAACTCCATTGTCAACATGTTTAACCCACTTCCACTCGCCATCTTTGTTCATAATCTGAAGAGAAGCAACTGGTTGGCTGAATAATAAAGTCAACGTGTTGAAATCTGCGGAAGGCGCGCAGTAAATGCATGAGTCTGAGTCTTCGGGAGTCACTGATCTCTAAATTTCAGGCAGTGCCATACCTGTATGTCCTTTCAACCAAACACCCCAGATTTATCTTCTTCTTCTTCGGACGCGGGAAGCTAACTCTTGCATTAGTATTGATCACTATTATTTATATGCCGTTCTTACTATTTAACGAAACGTACTGATAACAGTCATGTAAGATTTGGACAAGTTCATGTCAAAAGGAACACATACGGAAAGTCTCCGCGTTGGCAGAATGATCATGAACCCTTACAAAATATTCTTCATCAAGTTCCAGGGTTAATGCGATGATGCTGTTTCCAAGTGCGTAAAAATAACTTCCAGATTGGTCAATAATAAGCGTACCGAAGGAGAGGTTCAATGATGTTCGCATGAATCTGTTTAGCAAATGCATCTACTTCGGGTATGAATGGTCTCAAAGGTCGAGGATGTTCTCCATCAAGAATTTCCCTAAAGTTCACTATGGCGACATTTCACGTTATCATCCATAACAGGGGTTCAGAGCATTATACGTACTGTTGTATTGTTCAATCTGATCGCGAACGCCGCCAACAATATGCTACATAGTAATGGTGGCACATGAGCATAATCTATCTTTAGACGCCTATACTCATGTATCCCCTCACTCACCCAGAATTTACGAAGCTTATACCCTCTGTATGAACCGTTGACTCTCATATTTCCTACATATTTCTGTTTCTCTTCTTCACTCACGTTTTCAACTGCATAATTAGATAGATCAAACATTCTGGTGAGCTTTTATTATTACATCATTATCAACATTTGTATTTCGTGCAATATATCAAATATTGAACTAACCTGTTCTTTTCCACCATCATGATTGATAACATATAGGAAACCATCATTCTTAATTGCATCGTGTACCGCTTTGGTGAGACCTTTTCTGCCTTCTGGAGTTTTAGCTTTTGACAGATCAATTGTGGCTAAGTTTGCCCAGTCCACTAAATTGAATAGAAATGATAGTCAGCTTCAGTTCGGAGATGCATGTAGGTACGGCATTACGCACAGTTTTCTTTAGTAGGAGTGGCATGAACGTAATGAGGAACGGGAGGAACTTCAGTTGTAACCGTCATTATAAAAAAAGAAGACTTCACGAGAGGACTGCAGAATAAACAGGATTCCAGCCCCTTATATGTTGGAGCTATTACCCACTTTCAATCGAAATATATATAGCAAGAGAGAGAGATTGGTAAGAGGACAGCTCCATCATTGGTGTTTATGGGAAAAAGAGAATGTAAATGCACCAACAAGTGGTTAATTTTATCAAGCCGCCGGTAGATGGAGCTTTTGTAATTATAAGTAGCGCCTAGAATCCCAAAGATAAACGTAGTGCATGTGCTTGGAAAGTCAAATGTCCAAAGACCGGAACCACGCGTATGCTAGTCTAGCGTCTAGCATAGGTTATTTGGTTTTGCTGACATATTCATAAGAAAGGTTCGATTGATAGTTCAGTAGTCACAACAACTTGAAGAAGTTTGCAGAGCAGGTTTGGGGGAGAAACTTGAGTTCAGAAATCAACACGCGCCTTTTGATTTTCACAAGACCGACCCTTATTTGGAACTCGGCCCCTATCTCAATCTCTCTTTCTAACTTCTCTGGGAAAAGTTCAAACGGCATATGAACACACACACATACATGCAACCAAAGCCCGTTGACATTACTAAACTTAGAGAGTGGGAATGTAAATAAAACAATTACACATACTGTCTAGTGACAGAAGAATATCACACTGTACGAAGTGAGGTATAGGAGGGTATATACAGAGAATGATATATATATGCAAGACTAGTACATAAATCTAAATCATACTTCAAAATGGCTAATCGGCCTAGCATTACCACCACTATTACCATCAAGGAATATCTTACTCAAAGGACGATCACGAGCTGGTCTCTTCCTACGTCTACCAGTGCGCATACTACGAATAGCTTGGTCAAGGTCTCCACGACCAACCGATTTGCCAGCTGCATATCCAATATCCGGTGCTGGGGTATTGGTGGTGGTAGTAATCCCATATTTTTGGCTTGATTGCCTTTGACGGTCTGGAATTTGGATAACAGATGAGAAGTTGGTGAGTGGTATAGACGGAAGGGCGATCTTACAGGTTTGTCGTCTTCGGAAGGAGCGGGTTGGTGCGTGACCATCGGTACCACCGGCTTCTGTTTAATCTGAGCATCATGTACCTCAAGAGCACATTTCTGTAGAGCCAATGAGTCGTCGTCAATTACAAACAAGATATCACGCGCCTGGAGTGAAGTGGAAAAGGAAGCTACTAGTCCAAACAAGTCCTCGGGTTTGGGAGATTCAGAACTTGATTGAGAGCTCTCGCCATAGTACGCTAATAGCGATTTCAATTCTGCATCTAACGTGGTCGCCATATTGGATAGAGCGTTGATGGATTGTTCTACTTCTTGAACAAAAGGCTGGAAATAAGTGATATTAGCAATACGTCGCATTTCTGTTCTTATATATTCACCTCCATGACCTGGATAAACAGATCATCTGGACTTGTCAATCTCAGACCCTTGTTATTCCCGACTTCAGTCTTAACCCTTCCAAGGCCAGCTGCAAGCTGATTGACAGAGTGAAGAAGAATCTGTACTGATACTAAACAACATCGTCATTCCAAGTAAACTATACCAAATCTTCAAACACATACCTCGAGCAGCAGCTTCTAGGTTAGGCATATCATCAATAAACGTAGTAAGGGAAGGGTCTGTACGTAGAAGGACGCGTGCAAGATAATGCAACATGGTTGGACAATCTGGGCCCCCCTTCGCTGTCTTAGTATCCTTCAACTAGTACAGAATTAGAATAAGAAAAACAGGTTATGGGGGGAACAAACCTTGGTAGAGCATCAAGCTGGAATCCAAGAGCACCTCCGCGGAATGTAGAACCATTCAACACATTCCCCATCGTCAAAATAATCTTCAACAGCTTCTTGAATCTAGTAGAAGATTTCAATTCCCGGACGCATTGCGCAGTATGTTAAGCTCAGGACGAATTTCTTCAATATCAAGCTCTAGCTTTCGACGATATATCATACACTCGAGACGTTCTCCCAATCGCGGTATTGCCATGATCTATCTATGGAATGAGAATAATTCGGTTACTCCTGATGGATTCTTACCTCATAGAAATATTGATCAGCCTTCGAGAGTTTTGAAATGTCGCCTTGGAAGCCTTTAATTCGTTCTATCTACAAGACACAAGATCAGAATCAAATTGCCGGTTTCAGACAGAGAATAAACCCATGCCTCTTCATACGTCGGAATCTGTTTAATGATAACTCTCAATTCATCAATCGAAAGTTTCGTATCATCGACTCTGAACAAAGCTTTCCGAATCTCGGGATAGCTCATCTTAATTCTCGACAACATGATAGCTAATGAAAAATCAGCCACCAGACATGACAAGAGAAATTAAAATACACACCAATATGATTAGCACGTGTAATATCTAACACGGTAGTTACATTCTTCTTCTTAGCAGAAACAGCAGCAGCGGCAGGAGTGGTCTTCGCAGGGGTAGGTGTTGACGGGGTGTTTTCTATCACAAAGGTAGCTTCTAGATCATCAAAATCAAAATCAACATCTGCCACTGAGAAGTCATTCCAAACAGTCTCGGCGAGGTTCGAATTGTTCAATTTATTCCAAAAGAAGGGTTTGAGTTTCTTGCCCCTGGGTTGTATATGCTTGAATGCGCTGAAGTTAACAGCGGGAGGTGGAGGTGGAGGAGGTGCACCTAGCCCTGCAACAGGTGGCGGTGGCGGAGGCGGAGGCGGAGGGCCCCCAGACATTATGGAGGCTAAAGAGCCAGGTACGGGGGGTGGAGGTGGGGGTGGAGGTGGGGGACCTCTCGCCATTACAGAGGCCAAAGAATTAGGTACGGGAGGAGGCGGAGGAGGCGGCGGCGGCGGCGGAGGAGGAGGAGGAGGAGGAGGAGGAGGAGGAGGAGAACTAGATACAGCAATTTGGGGCAAAAATCCGGCAGGTGCAGGGGGAGGCGGTGGAGGCGGTGGGGGTGGTGGAGGCGGGGGTGGTGAGTGTGCAAAACCTAGATCTCGAGAATCTGAAGGAGGTGGTGGAGGTGGGGGCGGTGGGGGTGGAGGCGGCGGGGCTGACTTTGGAGAACTACTTTCTGCTGGAACTGGAGGAAGAGTCATAGCTCGTTTTTGTAATTTACCAGACGGAGGTGGTGGAGGTGGAGACTTCACTTTAAACTCTTGCTCTGTCTTGGGTTTCGCAGCCAACAATACTTTCAAATCTGAAACCTCCTTCTCCAGCTGTGATACTTGTTCATCCCTCTGGTTCAATTTCTCTATAGCTCTATTAGCAATATGCTCAGCGTCAATCTCAGCTTCTTTGGAGGCTTCCCGGTCTTCCTCTCTTGATATAAATCTAGTATAAACAGATTCCAATGCTCTCTTGAGATACATGATTTCCTTGTCTTTGATGTCAACTTCATTCTCGAGTTCTCCGTTCTACATAACGAGTTTAAGTTAAGAAAACCTGAAGAAAATATGAATAACATAAAACATTACCCGTGTCTTCAACTTTGTAATCTCTTCCATAAGAGAATTCCACTTAGCACGATCACGATCACGTTTCGCCCGCTCTTCCTAATATATTGCATAAACCATCAGATATGTCTAAGTACTGAGCTTGACATAACAAAAGAGATACATACAGCCTCCTTGTCTTCGATCGGATTCTGAGCTTTATATCGGTCTAATTCAGTCTGAAGTTGTAAAACTTGCTTTTCCTTCTGCACAAGACGTTGAACTACACCATGGAAATTCTGCGACTGTAACGCAAATGTACGTGTTAACAATATACAAAGGATGTATAAGAATTAACTGCCTCTTACCTCAGCTCCACCTTTACTAGGTGATTTCTTCTGCGGGGCAACCAAATTAGGAGGCAATGATTTCAGCGTATTCAATTCAGCAAGTTGTTGATCCAATTGTTCATGAAGGCGAGTCCTCTTAGATATTGTGTAAATTGCTTTTCCACAGATCTGGAACAAGAACAAGTTGATAAACATACCTCATCACTTAACTCATCCACTTTATTTCGTAAAGTCTCAAGTTCCTCCTCGGCATATTGTGAGGATATACGAGTCGATGGATCGTCAATATCAAGTTCTTTTCCAGTGATGTGTTGAACAGAGGTAGCAAATCGTTTCAAGAAACCGTGCCAATTCTCGCCACTAGAACAAAAAAAAAGGTAAACAAACTCGGTTAAGAGAAAATGTTAATATATATCGACTCACAAGTGATCCAACAACGCCGCTTGTTCAACAAATTGATCAAGAATAAGTAACAAGTCCGCTTTGGTTTGTCTATCCATGCATCAATAATCCATCTCATTTTCCGCCAGCAAAACTCAAGCAACAAAGAGAAAGGGGGGGCAACACTCACAATCCAATATCCTTCTGTAAAATCTCCCCATAATGCCTCAAAATCTCCACCATAATCGGGTACAACTCCCCGTGTTGTTTAGCAAGTTGAATCAAATCCTGTAAAGCAATCTCAGATTCTGATCTAGCCCGCTCATGTAACTGTAACTGTTTTCCCCCTCTCGTATTTTGAGTCTGAGACATCATCATTTCCTGCATACGATCTCTCAAATCTTCTTCATCTTCAAACTTTTCTTCCGTATATACATCGAGTTGAGTTAATAACAAATCGGGAGGTTTGACATATCTCAAGGCCTATTTCAATTCATGTCAAGGGAGGTCGGAGTTCTTTAGTGTAAACCGAAAAAAAAAACGTACCACAATGATTTCATTCAACCCCCTTCTTCCCAACTCTTCTCTCAACATAATTCTATCCTCCAAAGATTCCGGACAATTAGTGATGGCATTAATCAACGTCATAGCCGAAGTTCTCGCTTCCCAAATACTATCCTGTTCAAACCCAAACCCAAACCCATTCTCACTTTCATTTCCACTTTCACTATCATCCAACATCTCTGGTAAACGTAAAGTTCCAATAAGCGTTTCAAATCTAAACGATTCTTCAAAAGCGATACGAAAATCTGACATTGCAGCGAGAACGGATTTATGACCTGTGGTTACCGATAGAAAACATATTGCAGCCAATAATTCGCATGCCAATGTTTGAACTTTGATTGAGGATGTATGTAGAGAATAGGATATATGTGTGATGACCACAGGAGAGGCTAACACTTCTCTGAAACCAGGCTGACGAATACAACAACAGTAATTAGAATTCACAAAAAATTGAATCAGAAAATCAAAAAATCATACCTCAGTATTCAGTAACACTCTCAAACACTTAATCACTTCCAATAACACAGTGGTCTCAACTTCATTCAACGTCTTCTTCTTTCCAGCCTTTCCAACAAGTTTTGCAAGTAAAGCTGCCAACGCTTCCAATCCCTTCTCTTTAATCACAAAATCTTCAATGAAAGTAAACTTCGCAGTAGATAGATTGACACGAAGGGAAATGAGATGTTTCACCAACTTGTGATCGGGGGCTTTATTACTCCTAAGAGGTGTAATATACCATTCCGCAGTTTCCTTTTCATTCACTGAAGCCTTATCACCTCCAGAGGATAGCAACCAGCTAGTCCACGAACTTCCAGTAACTTGTGGTTGTATAGGCTTCACCTCTTCAACATGAGCGACCTGTGACTTCCCCTTCCCGATCGCATTATTGCTATTGCTATTTGAACCACGACTGAACTCTCCGTTAACTCTATTATTGTCCGATGTTGTAACAGGTGATGTTGTACTTGATCCCCAACTAGCAAGCGAGAAACGTTTCATGAGACCCGCGTCTCCAGTTAGCTGAGGGACTAAACGTGGTAAAAGGTTCGCAGCACTTGAAGGCCCATAGGATGCTGCATAAGAAGGTGTTTGTCGATGACTAGGTTTATTAGAGTTGGATTGTTGGCCTTTGAACTGTTGATTCGTTTGAAGGAGGTATTTCTTGCGATCCAACGGAAGCGCATACATTGATGCACGTTTATCGCCTTTGAGTCCCAACTCATCCTACACGCAAATGCTGTGAATACAAGACTACCAAAGGATGGAAAACACTCACTAGCATTTCCTCAAAAGAGCTTTCCAGGTCATCGTCATCGCTTCCTTCCGTCGTCGACGACCCAAAGATCGCAGAACCAGTTTTCTCCTCCATAAGTCTCGGTTCACTAACACTCATCCGACCATTACCACTACGCGATCCATTGTTACGATTTGAAGACAATTCAGATGAAGGAGGTGGGGATTGTGGACGAAGCCAGCCATCAAACATACTAGACAAACGACTTGGTTTCGCTTGTGCACTACTGTCATTGTTATTCAGAACTGCAGTTGATCCAGTAGCTTGAGTTTGTACTTGTCCTCCAATCTTTGCGGTACCTTCATCTTCATCATCCTCTTCCCCTTCATTTTCTTCCTCCCCATCATCTTCCCGTAACGATTTCAAAGTCCTCTCAGATGGTTCAAGTGTTAATGACACCCTCCTTGAATTAGCCCTCCGATACCATTCATCCGGAACACAAAACCTGAAATAACGTTTTGCAGAAGATGTAAAAGGATTATCAGAGAACGGAGATATGATAATATTGAAAATATTTGACGTCTCTGGAAGTCTTGTAAACCCTATTTCACTTATTCAATAACCACACAAAAGAAAAGGTCAAGGAGAGGGAACAAAGCTTACGTTCTTTACCTCCATCCATCCAAATTTCTTCTACAACATAACTAATATTACCACCTCCCGGAACAGGTAACGATTTCACCAAACCCAATTCCCTAATAACCACACCTACAACCTCGCTTACAATCGTTAATCTTCCAATGAACACTCGATATTGAAATTCATCATGTATCTCTGGTACCCTCAAGAACGAAAATACCAATGAAAGTGAAGGATGTAATGAAACAAGTCTAAAAGTCGGGGTATGTAAATGTGAAGTCAAAGGAAAGGATGAGAAATGTCTTGACGCGTCTTCATTGGAGTTTTCCGTTAACAGAGGCGAAACTTTGACGCGAGTATCAATGAGACCTATATGAATTTCATTGAGTCCATTAGAATTCAGATGATAATGATGGTGATGAAAGCCATACCATCACCCAGCCCTTGAAGTTCATCCTCTTCCCAGGGTCGGCCATTCCTCTCTTCTCTAATCTTCTGCAATGCCCATCCCCTGTCTTCAACATCACCCAACACCTCCCTTTGCACATCACTGCGATGTACTAAATAATCGATGATGTCCTGTACAGTCCCGTCTTGAGGTATTTCAGCAAAATACAGCGAACCAGAGACTAATTGGGTAGGCACAATCAATGGTTGTGAAGCCATTCCGAATAATCGCAACCTCCTCGACAGGTATATATTTCCACTCCGTCAACGATTGTTAATTCTTCTATAGCGTGTCGTTTCCACCCCAAGTCCACCAAGCAAGAGGCGTGTATGACCAGTAAGTATATGACGTCGATATCAATCTGGAATCTGGATTGGGTACTCTTCCTCTTCAAGTGGCTTCACAAATCTCGTTCTATCACCTAATGAGGTCTCGGACTGGCTTCGGCAGCAAGTGATAGTGAAAAGGAAGTAACACGGAGAAGTGAACAAAGGTGTATTTAGACAAGATTGACGGTCACCACGTGCGCATGAATCTCTGAGACACACCAAGTAGGCAATTGATCTCTTCCTCCCGCAACAACTGGTGTTTATTCCGGGTTCTCATTTCACAAAGATATCCAAACTTATGTCTATTTGGAATCACAAAAACATATTGGAAAGGTTATGATCAAAAGGGAATGCCACGAACTGTATCGGATCGTACAATGTAATAATATAGTGCCGGGTATATAAATCACTATATTCCATACAAACAAACCTATTATATACACTACACACTAGCTAATGTGATTGTAGATAGTCAAGAAGAGATATAAAAAACATCATAGCAAGATACAGCAAAAAAATTCCTTTTCTACCATTTTACAGTCCAGATTGATCCATTGAAGATCCTTCCGTATCAACTGAAGGATGAACAATGTAATACACACGAACATTCTCTCCTTCCACGGGAGCTGATGATTCTTGACTCTCATCAGTAACTGACGGTAGTGATTCTTGAACGTCACCCCTAACTTCGAGTAGGTAACCGTCCTGAAAGACACCCAGTCAGCTTTTTAGCCCTTATATTCTAGGAAAAAGAAAGAACGATATACCTTAACCAACTTTCTCAACATTTTCGTGATCAACTCTCTCTCATACTCCACCTCATCTACATCATTAAACTCATCCTCCTTCGACTCCAAATACCAATCAATCAAATCATCGCGATCAACACCTCTACCAGTTTCTCTTTCCTGTTGTGACAAGTGTAACACAATCAAACTCTGCAACTGCATATACTTGTCATGTGTAATTATCATACGCCTCCTTGGTGGTTGTTGAGCTGGTGGAGCAGGTACCATACTAGATGCACGAGACGATGATGGAGCAGCAGCAGCAGCCTGAGCTACTACATTCCCATTAACAACTACATTATCAACTGGCATTAAACTTTCATCCATATCCGCGCCGGACATTGGAACATCTTCACTTTCGTTCTGTGCAGCTTCTTGTGCGGGAACAGCTTCTGTTTCCTCTTCATCGATGTCAATGTCGTCTTGTTCGACGTGGATAATGGACTGTCGGAGTAGTGTGAATGCTTCACGAACAAATGCGGGAGTGATCTAATAGTCAAACTGTTAGAGATATTTTTATATTTACTATTCGCGTATACCTCATTTGTACAGTTTGCTCTTGCAATAGCTTCACTGAGACGAATCATACTTTCAAGTTGTCGAACAGTAATACGATACGAATTACGACCAGTACCTGAAGCATCATCTTGCCGCAGCATACGGTACTTCTCAACAAGAACATCAGCAGCATCAGGAGTAAGCTAGATATCGTTTAAGCTCCAACTGTCGGTCGTAAACACGAGAAGGAAACTCACCTTGGGGTTGAATGTCCTAGCATACCGAATGTACCGTTGTAGTGTTTCCGTGCTGAACTCTGGATTGATAGCGTTATCTTGGAATCGATGCACATTAACAATATGCTTCGCAATATTCATATCCGTTTTTGGGTCACATTCATCAAGTACCACAAAGAAAAGATCGAAACGACTCATGATAGGGGCGCTCATCATCACATTCGCACGTAGAGATTTCTTCCTATCATATCGTCCTCCAACAGGATTAGCGGCAGCAAGAATGGATGTGCGAGCATTGAGAGTGGCGTGAATTCCGGCCTTGGCAATAGAAATAGTTTGCTGTTCCATAGCTTCGTGAATGGCTACTTGATCTGATATATCCATTTTGTCGAACTCATCGATGGCACAAATACCATTATCAGCTAACATCAGAGCACCAGCCTCGATTGTGAAGTCTCCGGTTTCTTCGTCCTTAACAACAGCCGCTGTTAAACCTGCCGCCGAGGAAGCCTTTCCAGATGTGTAAACTGCGCGTGGAAGGAAGGAACAAACGTATCTGAGAATCAAACATTAGACGTGAGTATTGAGATGTTTAAAGAAGCTTACTTCAGGAATTGTGATTTGGATGTTGAGGGGTCACCGACAATACAGATATTAATGTCGCCACGCAAATGCATTCCTTCAGGTGTCTGCTTATGAACACCTCCCATCAACTGAAGCAAAATGCCCTTTTTGACAATTTCGTGGCCATATACCGTTGGTGCAATACTTTCCACTAGCCGCGAGTAAATGTGGTCAGAATCAATCATGGCCTTTAGTTCCTCAAACTCGGGTTCAGTCAAAGTTTGGATGAATGCATGCCCGCTGTCCTCGCCATATTCCTCTTCTCCTCGAATATTGGTGCCACCCTAGAACCAAACTTTAAAAAAGAAGTTTAAGACTTGTAAAGAAGAGAACGCACCCGACCATCAGCATCGTGCACCATACAAGCCAAGAAGGCTGTCTTGTATTGCAAGTCACGAACGCCAAGAGCTTTTAGGCCAGTGACGCCATTTCCACCAACCCCAGCAGAAGAGTTGGCATTGCTGCGATAAGATTCTCTTTGTAGTTCGGCTTTGTTGCCACCGGGCAAACCAAGCTGACTGACATCAGGTACAACGATGAAAGTACCAGTAAAGACGCATTTGTCTCCTGCCTTGGCCCGTTCGACCATTTCGCCACGTAGGATAACATCTAGTGATCGGGGCATTGAACCTGTCGGAATTTCGGAAGGGTTTTCTTGAATGCGAACTTTTTGCCAGTCAGTGAATTTTGAGGTATCGATTTGCAACTGCCATGCAGAGCGATTTCCGCAAATGGGATTAGGGCATATAGAAGGCTATCGCGGATCGGTATACAGATATAGCAGAGAAGAGATAAGGACATACCTCTGTATATTTGAACTGTTGTTCAACGTCATGCACCACACCATTACATACTTCACAAATGAAACTACCATACAAGAGCTCTGGTCTGACCTCACTCGTGCGCGTGACAGTACCACTGATAGCCATAAGGGTACCGATCTTTTCTGTACGCAAATCTCGAATGCCGGAAACCAGTGGTAGATGGTAGAAGGCGACAGTGAATTCTCGCGACTGGAGGTTGGCAGAATCGGTTGTAGCGGCGGTGGGGTTAATCTTGAGGTATTCTGGTTCAAACTCTGCGACCAGGTTCCATAGAGCGCGTCGGAGGAAAGGAAGGAAACGATAGTATTGTCTTTGGATCGCGTCGGCCAGAACATCGTCGGTCTGTAGCAGATGGCCAAAGTCGACGTACATGGTCGTCAGTTCGTATTCACGCATGGAGTGTATTTGTTCAATGTATATCAGTTCGCCTTGATTATCCTGCATCATATCATCTGTGCCAGGCGTTGGTGCGAGCTCAACATCCTCTGTGAATCTAAGGGCGGTCTATCAGCTGGGATGTGATTAGATGTATGGATGATTACGTACGTTCTGAGGAAGTTTTCGAAGGTATCGGCTACACTCTCTCCGACAGCATCCTTGACGAGAGGGATATCTGAATTCTGTGCCTTTGGCTTGCGTCTCTTCCTTGCTGTGGCGTCTGATGCATCTGGGGTGCCATTTGTGCGCCTTGTGGGAGTCTGTGTGTTTGGAAGAGAGTCAGGCTCTGAGGGAGCACTTGCAGGCAAGGAGAGCTGGATGGGGGGAGGGGAGGATAGGTCAGAGTCCATGGGTTATTCAAGATGACGCGCCAATGAATATAAAATTGGATCACGTCGCTAGCCGATTAAGGGCCGGTGGAAGCGTGTCTTGATTAGCCGCGTGACGCAATCTCTCATTTAGTCACGGAATTCCCCATCAAATCTCTTCCTTCTTGCCATCATGCACGACCTCGATCCCCTAGACCCTGCCTACGTCGCAGATGTCCTCGCAAAGCCACCCTTTATCGTAATTCCCGGCGTCATCAACGTCCGCGACCTTGGCTCTTATCCCTCATCCAAATTTCCAGGCAGAATCACAAAGCCCAGACATCTATATCGTTCTGCCGAGTTATCCGGTATCACTCCAGAAGGTATGCTTACCATGTCGACTCTACACTTCCAGCTCATATTGTGATAATCAGGAAAGGAACTGTTCAAAGATTTGAATATCACTACCGTATTTGACCTACGTTCCGACACTGAGATCAAGAAATATAATACCCCGCTACCAGAAATCGATGGCGTCAAAATTCTCCATACTCCGGTCTTCAAGACGGAAGACTATAGTCCAGAGTTAATGGCCAAGTACGTACGTGCTCACTTTCTCTGAAATTTTGGGCAGTGGCACATACATGTGATTTCGTTTGTCTAGGAGATATCAACTGTATGCTAGCGGCAAAACGGAGGCAAGTTACCGCTTGTTGAAATGCCATCACATATATACTTATTATCGGTGGCACACTCCTAGGCTTTCATGGAACTTTATGGACAAGTCCTGGAACACGGCGGGCCGTCGTTCGGGAATATTCTCCGCTACGTGAGAGACAGGCCAAATGAAGGATGCCTCTTCCATTGTACTGCAGGTAAAGACAGAACCGGAATTATTGCGGCCATTTTGTTAAAGGTAAGATTGCTTGGTTCGTTGAAATGAAAATTATCGAGCCTATGTGTAGCTTGCTGGTGTGGACGATGAAACAATTTCCCAAGACTATGCTCTAACACGAGTCGGTCGAGAACCTGCCCGACCTATGATCATGGCTCGACTAGCGAAAGAACCTCTCTTTGCTTCAAATAATGAAGCTGCCTTGAACATGTTCACTTGCAGGTTAGTCGTCGTCTACGGAATATATCACCTGCCTCTTACACTATTTTATCAGACACGACACAATGCTGGCCTTCCTACAACAACTCGAGGAAAAATACAACGGAGTTGAATCCTATGTAAAGAAATACCTTGGCTTGACCGATGATGATATCTCGCGAATCAGGGATAATATTCTTGTACCTAGTAGCTCACACCTTTAATTCTTTTTGGTCATTTTCTAGGTTCTAAATGCTGGCGGCCCGTTTATTGGAATGTAATTTAGCTAGATATGTATGCGATCCTCAACGAAACTGTCATAATGATCATCAAATATACACATTCAGAGGTTGTAATCATACACACAGAGTCCCAAACAAAAAAGATGGTCATCCGAGAGAAAAGAAAAATTGTGAAAGGACGTTCTCGTAGCAATGAGATTATATGGTATCAAGAAAAATAGGGGTTGGTCACCCCCTAACTGTTCGGTTTGAAGTTCGGACCTCCCATACGCATTATCATGTTTTCTTCGTCAAATCAAGTGATCTCCTTTGGACAGTCTTAGATCCTAATCCACTTGAAGTTCCCAACACCGATCCACCACCGCCACCACTGGTAACCATTCCGGAAGTTTGACTTGTAACAATACCAGTATTCAAACCACTCGTAACCCTCGCCTTTGGATTAAGTGGTGATAAAGCTCCAGATCTTGATAAAGGACCACCAAGTCCCATATTGGGAGGTAACGGCATTTCACCAGTACCTCTTCTTCTCATATTCGGTCGACCAAGTGACATTGCAGATCTTTGACCCAAACCAAAACCCACTCTATCTCTATCTCCACCAATACCACCTCCACCTCCACCTCCACCACTTCCAGTACCATCCTTTTGATTTGGATTGGATTGCAAACCACCACCACCACCACTTCCGCTACCACCACCACTTCCACTACCACCGCCGATACCAATAACACTACCATTACCATTACCAAGGTCGAGATCACGATCGGAATAACCTGACATAGACATTGATGAACCTTCACCCATAGCTTGTCTTCTAGCTTTTTCATGTTTTACTTGTACAGAACGAAAATGCATTAAAAGTTCTTGCCATTTAATTTCTTCACGACCTATTTTAGAACGAGTTGAAGCTACACTTGGCGTTCTGTCCCCATGAAACCCAAACTATTAGAAAAAAAATGCAAAAAAAAAAGAATTATAAAATAAGAAAAAGATGGGGAGGACGTACGATTTAGGTGCGATATGTAAAAATCCTCCAGAATTGATAGCGTTTAATCGATTACGAAGAGAAACGAAAGCTGAACTTTGAGGAAGGAGCATTAAAATGCCATATAGACATTTGAACAAATATGGATATTTCTCGGGTTCAAGAAGTTGTAGTCGGATATCTAGTTACGAAAGAGATTCAGTATAAACAAACAATAAAGATTGGAATGGAATGTGAACGTACAGGTGAACACTGGTGATTCAATCAATTGTACAAGTTTATCTATTTGAACCAACATTTGTACTGTAATCTCCAAGTCCGCACTATGTCATACTTTTGGGTTAGCTCACGGACACATCTGAATGAGGCAAAAGAAAGAAACATACAAGATGTGTAAAAGATTTGATGCATGTTCATAAGCTTGTGCCATTAAGCAAAGTGAAAATACAGAGACTGCATTATGACACCAAGACTTATATAGTGTCGTAAATAACGCCTGACCATCGTGCTAGAACATCAAATCATCAATATTATTTGATTATATGAAAGGAGGTGTTAGAATGTACCCGAGTCTCCACACTCTTCAATCTTCTTCTGAAATCAGACAGTTCAGGTGAGGTAATGAGTATCAGGTTCAACTTCTGCACAATAACACTCGCAAACTCCAGGTCCTAGAAACAAAACAAGATTAGGTCAATAAACAACTTCATATCCCAACTCACCTCGTCTTTATCAATAATCTCTGCAAGTGTTCGATATATCTTCTCCGTATTCATATGAAGACACAATTGACGAATAATAAGACTCCCTCTTGTCTCCATCAACCTTCTATCTGTACTAAACAGTTCAAGAAGATTATGCATAAAAGCTTTGAAATATGCCTCTTCCGAAGACAACGATATCTGAGCAATAAGCTGCAAATCCTGTTTGATGACCTAAAAAAAAAAAAAAAAAAGTTAACCCATCAACACAAATTCAAAAATATCAAACTCACCTCTTCCGAACCATCACTCAAAGTCTTTAATAAAGCAGGGAACGTCGCATCATCCATTGCCAAAATCTTTTTTGGTGCTTTCTGATGCAACATGATCAACCACTTCAACGCAGTAACTCTTGTCTCTTCATATTCGCTCAAAAACTGAACAGTCAATTCATTCACAGTTGCTTGATAATCAAATAGATCCCCTCCTTCTTCCAATACCTGACTTCCTGATAGCTTCTCCGCACTCTGTTGTACTGGTTGTCCATTCAAACTCGTCATAGATACAGGTGAATGCGGTCTTGATCCTGGTGCCGCTTGCGCTTGTACTTGTGGTGATTGAGTCGAAGTAGGATCTGAAGAAGTGGTTTCTCTTTCCTTTTCTTTTGACATTGTTCCTGGCCTCGTGACACCTCCAGCAGCTAACGCCACAGAACCAGAAGATGTACCACCAGTAGAGGACGCAGTAGCAGTAGGAGTAGGAGAACGTGGAATCCGGTTTTGTATAGGTGGAGTAGTCATCTTCTCTTTAGTTGAGGTACTCGTATTGAGATTTTGATCTGTAGGAGAGGGTAACGATCGAATGACATCGTATAGAAGTTTATTCGTCTTGATAGCCGCAGTTTGGATCATTGAAACGTGGTGAGCGAGATTGGGAAGAATACATGGAATAAGTCTTGGCGTGAATGGTACCATAACTTCTTGTGCCCATGTAAGTAGTTCAGCTAACCATCTTAGAGCTGTAGATTGTTGAATCTCATCATCTGTAAAAGAGTCAGTTCCTCAAAATGAGAAGCAATGATACAGATAACGCACGCTCGTTATCCAACTGCTGGATCAGAATTTCAATTATGGCTACATAATCGATCCGCACACCTTGACCTGGTATCCAAACTGTTAAAATAAGTAACAATTCTTTGCCTCATGCCAAAACCGAAGCTCACCACCAGTGTTCCTCTCCTCGACAGGCGATGAAGTGAAATTATACTCTACCCCATTCACCGGAGTTATGCGTTCCTCGCTACTCACGAAAGCAGCGTCATAACTATCCAATGTCTCTGGACGTCTTGACTCTCCAGTATCGTTACGAGTCAAAGGATCATCTAATCTTCTTATAGACCCATGTTCATCCAAATGACGGGATACGTAAGTGACGTCCCGTATTTCACGAAGGAAGTCTGCTAGTAGGTTCTCAGTGGCAATTCGTACATCTTCAGTCGGATCCGAAAGATATTTCCTGTCAAGAATTTCAGTACCAGAAGAAATATAATCTAACACGCTCACAGTAACCCATCGAAAAACTCTGGCAAAAACGTAACCAATTCCAGCTCTGGAACACTATCCAATACAGATATCCATGAAACCAGATAACTCCTCGTAAATGGGCTGATCACATATATCCGTTCCCTCAACAATGGGATAAAACGTGCTAGAGAAAAGGCCTTCCTCGGTTCTTGTTCTCCATCCATGGCCAATGTAGCCAATACTCCATATTTCTCCTCCTTGCTTTCCCCTGTTTCAGGATAAAGTGGGACATAATACGCAGCCGATTCAGCCACTATATCTTTCAACAATCGATCCAACAATTCCGCTCCATTCTTCACAGATAATTCCCAATCTGCTGCAAGCTAAATTAGAAAAAAAAAAAAAAAATCAATATACCAGCCGGTTCAATCCTCTCAGACTATCCAAAAGGTGCAAAACAAAACAAAAACAAAAAACAACTTGCCTTACTCAACGCATCGAATATCTCATTAAAATGCACCAAAACCTCTCCTTTCGACACCTTTGCAATATTATACAAACACTCCGCCGAAAAATATCTGATCTTATTCTCCACATCCACAAAACAATCCAACAAAGGTCCAATAAATTTCTCCATATAAGGAGCCACATCGACACCCAAAGCAATAGCTGTTCCCGCAAGTCCAAGAAGACCACCATTACGAATATGTAATGGGTTAAGATTATTACTAAACATTTCCATTAATTGGTCGATTATTGCATCGATACGTTCTCTGTTCGCTGTTTGATGACATTCTCGAACTTGTCTAACCTCCTGAATAAATTTCATCAAACCCCATTGAAAATATCCAACTAGTACATACTTTTCGAGTTCAAGAGCTGCTGTTTTGCGTTTCTCATAGATCTTGTCCACCAGTTGCTTTGCGACTACGGGGTCTGTTTGTGTGTTATATCGTGTTACTAAGTGTTGTCACTACACCTCTATTGTTATGACTTACCCATTCTTCGTAGACACTCGAGACGGATGGCACTATATCATGCAATGACGAGGGGCAGGTAATGGAGTGGGCACAGTTGGTGATGGAGGGACGCGTTAAACGACCCTGGCCAAACTCCATCAAATATCGCGCGTCACTTCCATCATGATCACTACTCTACAGAAGTAGAAAATAGGGGTCTATGTACAATTGCAAAGTACTTAGGGATAAGAAATAAAGATATGTCGAGACATAACACATAATCAATAATATATGTATACTCTAATTTGAGAGCTCGAAGCCGGCAGCGTGCAGAACAGTTGCAAACTAGGAAGTCTTTGAGTCAGAAGCACTGCTAAATAATTCGTGGAGCACCAACGTACCTGAACTTTAGCAATGGAGAACAGCTGCTCAAAGCTATAGCCCTCTCTATCGCTCAGATCACCTGTTAAACCAGTGTCAACTCTATGAAATCCTAAACAATGGGAATAAACATACCGCTGTTGTGATACATGGGGTCAGCAACTAAACGAAAATGCATCAGTTATGATCGCTTAAACATAAATGATTTCAGTCTTACTTGGACCAGCACGTTCAAAGACCTGCGTTGACGGGAAACCTTGCTCATAGAAAGACTACGAAATCAAATCAGTCATAAATTGACTAGCCACACAAAGCAAGCAGTTACCTGGTGATCACTGCAACAAGCCTAGAAGTAACAGATTCAGTATTCTGGGCTCACGGGAACTATTATTCACTCACAGGAGTATACCCAATGTGCAGCTCAGGACTATAAATGGCTGAAACATTGGCAACCAGCTGTGTAACCTCGGGTGTACCAATGCTATATCAAACCGTAAACAATTACTCCTTCAACCAAAGAGAAAATAACATACATCTCAGGCAAACCAAGTTGTAGAGGTTCTCCAGGTACCTGATAGGCCAACATATCCGCCTGAATCATCAATGTGACATTTGCATCAGAAACTCTCAGTTCCCCTAATCATGACACTTAGTAAAGCCTCAAAGGAACAAGTAAATAACTTTCACTCACGAGCATAAGCACGGCTACCCAGTAATCCTTGTTCCTCTCCCGCAAAAGTGCACAACTCCACATTAGTATGGAACTTGACACCTTTCCTGGCGATAGTACGTGCAATGGCCAAAATACTTGTTGTACCAGAACCATCATCGTCACCACCAGGAGCTCTCGTACTTCCAAATGATCCTCTACTATCATAATGACCACTAATGATAATAGTTGAATTACTAGGCACAACCGACTCATATCGACTGTCCAACAACACATTGTCATCATCAACGACAGCCTCCAATGATACATAAACTCGACTCACCAGACAACATTAGGTGCAACACCAATAAGGAATGGTTTCAATTGACACTTGGCACCGGTATCCTCGATTCTCTCCTTTATCCACTGAGCAGCCTTGACAGCCCCATCCGAAAACGAATGTCTCGAAACAATCCCACTCTTCCCATCCTCTCCCGTCAAAAACCTAATATCATTCTTCATCTGCGCAATACTAATATTATTCACCACACCCGCAACATCCGGATTAAACCTAAGCTTCTTCAAAATGTCCTTCACATTATCAACCGCCTTCCGTGGAACAGGGATAAATTGTTGCGGTTCCGAAGGTATAATCGTTGACTTCCAAAACCTAGGAAGAATCAAATCGATCCCTAAAGCCTCTTCAACAGGAACAGAAAGTAACAACGCGTTGGGTATTTGATAAAGAACCTCATATCCTGTATATGCGTTCTCTTGAGTCGATGAAAGCACCTCCTGTTCTCCATTGATAAAGGATTGTGATGAGGGTATTGATGTTCCGATGTAGCCAAAGTGTTTGAAGAACTCGTCCATTGACTCCTTCTCCGCGTTGATAAGACTAGCTTCTACAGCTTGCTTCTCAATCCATACAAGCTGTTGATGCTGAGTACGCGTAAACTCAGTTATATGAGCTTGTTGCGCGAGGTCTGCGGACGTGAATGACTCGAGACATGCTGCGTCAGGAAGGAAGAGACTCTCTGTTGAATCCCAGCCAGACCGATAAGTACCGTAAAATGATTTGGACAAGCAGTCGGACTGAGAGAAAATATCCTGGTTGAAAGGTGTAAGTAGTAGGAGCGCTGCGGATGCAGCAGATGCGAGCGTCATAGGGGTAAGTACTTGAGTGAAGGTCTGACGCAATGTATTATGTGACATATCACACGTTGTTGATATTACCCCGCTCAAGCGCTCAAGTATATTTCAGATATTTTAATCCCAGTTCAATGCTACTCTACACTTCAGAATCCCGCACTCTTTCGGATCGAATTGACAAGAATATTGTTATGATCACCACCAGCTTCCCACATAGAGAAACCTCTCAAACCCTTCGACTTTATGAACTTCCCTTTAGCAGCGAACGACTGGGCATCATCATAGGAAACCATTATCTCTTTTTCTGGGTTATATACGAAAGGCTATGAATAGAGTATGTCAATGAATTATATCCCACAAGAGATATATAAATAAAACTTACAGTTTGACTGCATGAGTCGAATATATGTGAGATCCCCTGTTTCACAGAACCATCACCATTCAAATATCCTTGCTCAACCAACCCCCAATAATTAAGATTTCCACCAGCTGCCTGGGGCACGCCACAGGGATCAACTCCAGCAGCATCATCCCAAGAATCACCAGCAGGTCTATCAGCAGCATCGAATGCAGGATATAACGCCAACTGAGTATTCGAACCAGAAGCAAAAGCATCCTTTCTCCTCACTCTAAAAGAGTGTCCATAAGCAGGAACACCAAGAACAAGCTGATTCATCGGAATTCCAGCAGCATGCCAGAGTTTAACTGATGATACTGCAGAACCTGCCTGGTTTGCGGCGGTCGCGCAAGTGTCGTCAAGAGGACCGTTGGGACCAACGGTAGGACTCCAAGATCCCCAAAGATCATAATTCATAATTGCAATCCAATCCAAGAGACCAGCGAATGCCTTGACATCTCCCAACGGGTTTCCATCAGGACCCGCAAAGGGGACTGTGGCGGTTGCAGCAGATAAAATGAGTTTGGAACCAAGAGGATCTTTCCTGAGTTCCTTGAGAAGTGCGAGGAAGTTGTCTGTATCATGTGGGGAGATTGCATTACACCCAAGACCCTGCCTTCCTGGATATTCCCAGCTAAAATAAAAGAATCATTAGAGGTCAGAAGATCTATCACGTTTCATTTCGTAGCATATATTTACTTACTCGAAGTCAAGACCGTCCAACTTGTATTTCCGAGCAAAGTCCGTCAAAGTCTTGATGAAGTGAGTACGGTTTTGTGCCGAACCAACATTTTCTGAGAAGAATCTGGATCCGGTCCAACCACCTACAGAAACCAAAGCCTTCACACCCTATGAAGTAAATATGAAGTAAACATATACTATATCAATATCAATAATCCCTAGACAATGAATGAGAGCTTACATGTTTCTTAGCTTCAGAAACAAACTTGGGAAGTATTTCCGGATTAGATCCATTCAGTGTCAACATTCTAGGATCGGGTGTAGTTTCCCTATAATACCAAAAAAAAAATCCATGTTAGCCTCCGTTCTAATAGCGCAAGAAAGGATAAATGGAACCACGTACGCGAAAGAATAAGTCATATGAGTGTACTTGTTCCAACTGACTTTCGACAACGGGAATCCTTCAGTAGCATGCCAACCAGCATACCAAGTAATCGCGACCTTTGAACCCGAACTATACATACTGCTAGGTGAACCATTACTAGAATGGCATTTTCCCTTTCCAACTGATAAACTCGCATCCACCTCAAGACCCTTCACACCCACAGCAAAGACCAACATGGTATAGCATAGCGTCTTCCCAAACGAAAGCATCGTTTCAAGAGGTAAAACCGAATCGATACCAAGGACAAATAGTTATATGCGAACTTTCTTCCGTTCTTCAGAGAGAGATAGGGAGCGAATGAAGGGGGAGGAGAGTCAGCTGCAAAGAGAGAACCACGAGTGATCAACTTGAATGTCTTATATATCTGTGGAAATGATAAATGTAATAACTTGGAACTTTGAATACGACAGGCTTCTTTGTGGGTTTGATGAGATGATGATTGCACGAAGACTCCCAAGGCAGATGTCGACGAAATAGAACAGCAACGGTAGTGAGACAAACCAACCATCGTAGGCAACCTGTTATATTTATATCACAGAAGCCCAGCACTTTTCCACCTTCATCATACTTAGTAGGTTTTACCGGGTTGTCACACTAGAACCCAGCCTTCGGTAGTATTGCCGCCCACTCAGCCCACCATAGGGTTCATTTAAGTTTGTGTCATCAAGGTTGAATGAAACTTTCAATGAATGGAGGACACACACGGCGGATAAGAGAAGAAGGGTGTTGTAGAACATTACACATGAAACGGCGTCAATAGTATTCCCCTGAATCATCGAATGTGTTAGCCATAGCCCTCTCATGATGATGATGACGATTCCATCTCGTTATAGTGTCGAGATGAACGTTTAAAGCACATTTCGATTTATCCCATCTGCGCTTGTATCAACTGCACAACATCCATTCTGAAGAAACACAAGATCAACAGATTTTGGCTTCGCAGCTCCATATGATCCACATGGTGTGTAGAAACTTGAGAGAAGAAAGAACTCACCACATGTTTCTGTTACCACATCGGCACGAACCATCCCTTCAGCGCGGTTTCAGTGTATCTATGTTACAAGGAATGCCGGTTGAATAGCGCGCATTTTGTAATATTATCGTAGGAGGCAGTACTTCCCAGTTGATGAGTTTTGATCCAATCAGATATGCAGTGTTATATATAGTCCAACCTATTTAATTCCCCCGAAATACCCGGCGTTGTCGCTTCGCCATGGCGGATCACTTAGATTTCTGAATAATTACTCCACAATAAATCGTCGCAACTCATTGAGACGATTCCCTCCCGCGTTTTCAAACAGCCGAGGGAGGTCTTGCAACAAGCGAAAATGCTGTCAATTTGTTTCATTGTGTACTACGGCGAAGTCCCTATTTAATTCTCGAGAAATATCTGTCAGTGGACCGGTATTAAAACAAGAAATCCGAGGGAATATGCATAGAGCTGCACAGCCTTGCCCCAGTAGTATTGTAAACAGTAATGACTTATACAGCCCAAGTTGGAGACATCCGGGTATCATCAGAATATATCTTTAAACATCATCAATAACAGTAGCCTTCCCACTGCCTTCATCAACGATCGTAACCTTCCGCTTGACAAGAGATGCTTTAACTGGATTAGGGGCCTAATAAACAAAGGACATAGATATAATAACTTTCATCAGAGAAGTAGTAAGATGTTAGATTAGTAGCTCCACGTACAGCAAAGATCTCATCCAATTCCTCGAGTGTTCTTCCCCTCGTTTCCACAACGAACAAGTAAACAATCAAACACTCAAACAAGTCCCATACAATATACACAATGTAATACTGCACAACAGGGTGGCTGTTAGACAAGAAAGCCAGAGAAGAGATGGAAACACATACCCGCCATTGAATTCGTCCAAGGGCTATAGGACCGGCATATACATTAACAAAGCCAGCGCAACTCACTGCAAACGCATATCTAAAACCCCATTACCAAGTCCAACACAATTAATCTCGCATTTCAGACAAATATCACATCCACTTACACAGCCATTCCTTTAGCTCTGGTATTATACTCAAGCACTTCGGTTGGGTATAATGCTTGCATCGGTGTATATGCCAGACTGAATACGAATCCAAACAAGACTACGAATTGTAAATTTGTATCAGTACCAGGTCAAGATGAAATCAAATGAACGCACATATAAATGCAATAGCAGCATTAGCACCAGCGGGATTGGCTCCATCAGCCCCCCATTTTGCCGTTAAACCAGTAACAATCGCCAATGTACCAGCACAGGCAAATGTACCCCAGAACCAGATGGTTCTACGACCGACTATACAACATCTTAAAATCAATAAGGGTTGAGCGTGTGAAGGTGGAAAGACGTACGTTTATCTGTTAATGTAGTTCCAATAACAGCACCAGTCGCCGAAACAATCGTATTAGCAAAATTCAAAGTGAGTAATTGATTTTGTGATTGTGCTCCAGCATTCCTAAATAAAATAGTCAAGAAGTACCCCAATCCGTTTCCAGACCATTGCTATAAATCACAAGTCACTTCAATATGACATTGAAACACCAAATAACATAACTCACCCCAAAGAACGCCATAGTCAAAGCCATAAATGATCTATACCTCGCATTTCGAGTATTAAACAGTTCAGAATAGTCCCACCATCTTTTATCTGAAGCATCAAGTTTTATAGCTTCTTCGTATTCCTTCCATTCCAACTTGACCAAAGGTGCATTTACGTCACCATTTCCATGATATTTAGCTAGAATCTTTAAAGCTTCTTCTTTGCGTCCTACTGCGATTAACCAACGAGGAGACTGTACAATATCGAATTTATTAATATATGCGTTTGGAAATTTTATGGAGGGTGTGTACTTCTGGAAGGAAGAAAGATCCTACGACGAGGATGGCAGCTGGTATGATTTGAATTGCCAGTGGTAACCTCCAAGAAAGCGTTGATTGACTTCGACCAGAAGCAACAGTAATTCCAGCTAAAGTTCATCGTAGAACAATCAGGCTCAGATGATGGCAATTAATGATATGAGATACTCACTACAGAGAATTGAACCGGAATAATAAAATGCTGGAAGAAATGTTAGTATCATTCACACTTGAATTGTAATTTCTCGTGAGCACATACTATTGTAACTAGTAATAATAAGGATCAGACATTGAAATATGTGAAAAAGCGAGAAATATCACCCACAGTCCTGTTAAACGACCTCTCCACTAGAGGAATGCATTATCATCAATGAGTGAGTGAATCCAGTATATGCGTAACAAGTTTACACACTTGTGGAGGTGACAATTCCACAACATACGAAGGAGCTGCTGTTGTAGTGATCGCCACACCAAACCCAAGAACAAATCGCCCAGCAAGAAGGTAGCTGACATTTTTTGCCACAGTAATAACAACTGCACCTAAGGATTTATATCACAGGGTCAGATTGTGAAGGTACCAATAACACGATTGACATACCAATAATGATGATGAGACCTCCAATTGACTTTCACACACCAATGTGAGTATCTCTACAGTTGGAGTTAAAGAACACGAAACTTACCATCCCTCCCCGTCTTCCCAATTTATCTGCAATAGGTCCCGCAATCGTCACTCCGACAATCGTACCTTTATACGCTAATGAGATTGTTTCTGAAATACAATCTGATCCCATATATACCTATTGAATACTGAGAATATAAAGTTTTAGCTATGTCTGGTATACCTATATCAGTGATTCACTTACAATGCCAAAGATAATCGCTGTAGTAGTTCCTACACCACCACCAGCGTCTGCGCCATCAATTCCGAAGTAATCCAAATATTGTCTAGCACGCACTCAGCATTGCATATACTTGGCATAATTACAAAATCGGACTACTCACACCATGCCATTAACAGCGCTCATAACTATAAACCAAAATCAAAATTAACATCTACAACCAACTTCTTAGCACATAAAAACAAACTACTCACCAGATCCATCAAAACCATTTGACAAACTTCCCATAAACGCAACAAGCATAATAGCAAACAACTGTATCGACCTCCAATCCGTAGCTTTCAATTGTGGTCCAGTCGAAAGTGCCAAGGCATATTCCGCATTCATAACTTCCATAACTTTACCAGGTTTATTATGTTCCTTCTCGAGTGTGAGTGTTGGTACAGTAGCGATTTCTGTTCCTGTTTCATGCTCCTGTGAAGACGATGAAGAAGTGACCTTTTCCTTTTCATCGGCTTTCAAGTTATCGTTATCATTGTCCTTGATATCCGACGGCATATTCGTTATCATCGTGATATGTACGTGTGTGCTGCGTGAGGTTCCCTCTCGAGTCTCGAGTATCAACACAGGATAAAGAGGAGGAAGCTTTGATAAACGCTTGAAGAAGCTTGAATGAAGGGGGGGATAACAAAAGATCAACTTCAAAAAGTAAAGTCATACTTAAAACCTTTATCTTTCGAACATCCGAAGGCCGCATAATTGCATCTTCAATCTCCCATGGTAGAAAACTCCGTTCCCAGCATGTATGCATTCCACATTCACTACCTTGTTCTTGTGACCAGGTTTTCCGGGATTTGTACAGAGGTGTATTTTAACCCCATTGATTGAGAATGTGCTTCTTGGAAACAGAAGTTCATGTTGAAAATATCACCTCTCATGGCTAATATCACAGCATGGTCAATGAATATAGTGCATAGTAGCTTTGAAGATCTTGTGATGATGTGAAAGAAGTGTTTGGAAGTGGTTTGTACTGTGCATAGTACTACAGTAGACCAGTTTCCAAGACGAATGGAGTAAAGATAGAAGCAATGATTCAATGAGTGGCGGCGCGTGTGTGACGGTTGGGCGGGCCGCGAGGTAGAAAGTGCGGGGGAAAATAATCAGAAAGTTCAAACTCAAATCTGGTGACGAAAGCTGCGGAAAGGATGTCCCATGATGTAATGATTGATGGTCATTGATCGATCTAATAATTCATTTCCAACCCCAACCCAACAACAACAATGGTTTTATTAGAACCACCTGAATATGTTAGACTCAAATGTTGGCTTTTCGAAAACGGAGGATATTTCAACCCGGTAACTCGTTTCAAATATTCAGGTATTTAAACCATCTGTTCATTCGCCTGTCCAAAAGAAAAATTGATGTTTATATCTGTATCTCATAATCTCAATCTTCCAAACTTAACTCCAAAAAAAAAAGATGGAGGAAGTAGGGTTACTGTTGCAGAAGATTTGCCTGAAGATTCAATTATCGTTACATGTCCTTTTTCTTTAGCAATCACCGAAGAATTGGCTCAAAACAATTTATCCAAACTTTTCTCAACTGAAAAAGCTGTTCGGTGGAATGAAAGACAATGGATTAGTACTTATATTTCTTTTCATTGGATTCTATCCGATACCAGGTAAGTTATTCATTTATCCTTTCACACCTAGATGTTAACCAGACGCTAAACCAGACCAGAAGCTTTAGCTCATTACGAATACATCGAATCATTACCATCTCCAAGTCAACTACGAACTCCTCTACATTTCACAGACGAAGAATTACAAGCATTCCATGGATCTAATATCGAAGGTGCAACTATAGATCGTAAACGAGAATGGCAACAAGAATGGCAACAATGTCAATCTGTGGTCGCAGCACAAAATGATGTGTGGGGTAATGCATTTACATGGTATGTTACCCTATCTATCCGACGTTAATCCTTCAACCACATTATTCTTTTTAGGGAACATTATCTCAACGCCGCGACATACATTTCATCCAGAGCTTTTCCTTCTGGCATTCTCTCACCTACGCCAACACTTCAAGCCAACCCCAACACAAAACCAATCCTTCTTCCCGGTATTGATTCATTAAACCATAAACGAGGTCAAGCAGTTACTTGGTCTGTTACTTATCCCACCAACGATACCAATACCACCGATACCAACACCGATACCAATACGTCAGAAACAAAAACCAAAGAACCCACCATCTCACTTGTCTTACACACAAAAGCTTCCGCAGGCGATGAACTTTTCAACAACTACGGTCCTAAACCCAACTCTGAACTTATACTTGGATACGGATTCTCACTTCCTAATAATCCAGACGATACAATATTACTCAAAGCACAAAATATGAGATGGGAAATAGGGAAAGAAGCTAAAGGAGCTGAAAAGCTTTGGAATGATATGTTGAAAATTGTGACTTTGCAAAATGAAGCTGAGGCTAAAGGTGATGGTGAAGATCATGATGAATCGGATGTTTTTGTGAATCAATTGGATGCTTCTTCTATGTTGGAAGATATGGTTAATGAGTTGATGAAAAGATTACCTTCTGAAACTGCTCATCTAACTCCGGGTTTAAGACCTGAAGTAGGTACAATGTTACGAGACTATATCCAAGGTACTGTATATTTCTTCCTTTTTAAAAATAAAATATAGACTGAGACAAGAAAAAACGCAGGACAACGAGAAATATTAGAATCACTGATTGAATATTTCGAACATAAAGCAACGGAAACGGAGAGATTAGCAAGAGAAGCAGGAATAATATTTGAGTAGATGCCTAATGGCCTGATCGGATCAAGGACAGGGGGATTTTGTTGGTTGGGTTCAATAATCAAATGATCGGACATAAGCAAAATTAACGCTTACTCTACACTTCATCCATTCGTCGATTTAGCAATCCATCCTTCACAGACTTCTATGACTCTTGCATGACAACTCTTGTGATCCTTTACGAAAAAACAAATTATCAAATAACAAAATACAAAAACAATGGCCCTCTCTCAGATGGCAAAGTATGTATATGCACATTTTCTTTCTTTCTTACATGTTGAAGATTTATTTTCGTTTTTTTTTTTGCTTCTTTTTTTTAAGAGGCAAGAAACGTGCTTTTGATCAACGTGAAGATTATAAAGGCAAAAATAAAGAACAAAACCAAACTGAACCAGAATCAGTTACTCTCTGTATTAAGAAACGTACGTAGCCCCCTTCTCTTTTCTCCGAAAAAGAAAACCTCATACTCACAATTCGCATTAAACACAACACATTCCTCATATTCATAACAGCCAAACGTGCAGAAACAAGACCATGTCCAGTATGCGATGAACAAATACCATTACGTCTAATGTCACTTCATTCACAACTTGAAAGTGAACGCGTCGAGTCTATTATTCGTCAAATTGGATCATCAGAACCTATTTTATTGGCTGAAGAAGTAGTAGATGATAATGGGTACGTTTTTTCATTTTTTATTATTTCCATTTCACAATACCATCGACCTTTTTTTCTAATTTAATTTATTGCTATTATAGAGCAGGACCAAGTTCAAGAAGTCGTCGATCAGCAGTTAAAGCACTTAAATCATTCACAACATCATTCTCATGTTCATCATCCTTTAAAACAACTGAAGATCAATTAACAAAAACGATTTTAACAATCCAACGACATCGTAAACAACGACACGCAAAATTCAAAGAAATGGCAAAAGAGGAAGAAGAAGGATATTCTTATGAACGTCGTCGTTGGGCACAACGTACCAACTCAAATTCAAATTCAAATTCCAATAACATTAATGGAGATGATGAAGAAATAATTTGTCCTGTATGTTCAAGGGGTATTAGAGGAGATTTAGAAATCATAGATGCGCATGTGGATTCTTGTTTATATGATGAGGGTAGAAGAATGGAAGAAGAGAGAATTAGAAGAACTATGCAAGAAGAGGAAGATTGGATTGGAACACTTGTAGATGGATTACCGGATGGCATAGTTGGTCATGTTGGTAATGTACGAGGTATGTTGTGCCTTTTTTTTCTTTTTCTTTTCTTTCTGTTCCTCCTAAAAGCGAAATGAGCAAATGCTAAAAATATGGCTTATCATTTTTTTTTTTAGGAACCGGGTTTCATACTAGGGATCCTACTTCACAAGATGTAGAAGATGAAATTGATATTGACGGAGAAGATCAAGCATATGGTGAAGCTCAATTCACAGAGGGAGATATACTTCCTGTAAACAATCATAATCCTCCATTCGAAACAAACGAAGAAATTGAAATTGATGATGAAGGAGACAGAATGGATGAAAATGGTGCGGTACAAATGTCTCTAAGAGACTTGATTGCAGAAGGCAAAGTTATTCAACGACGGACACCTGAAGTTGAAGTTGATGCAGGAGAAAGTGGTGGTGTCGATGCTATAAAGTCTAAAGTCGATCAAGTCCTAGGGTTGGGAGACGCTGATAAAATGGAACTTGGGATACTTCGAGCGAAGAGAAAAGGAGACAAGAAGGATTGATTTCTGCTTTGGAAGAAAAAATACAACAATTGGTATATTTATTCCCTTTTTACCCACATTCGAGATAGAACTCACGAGAAGATCACAGGAATCATTACGCGTTTCATCTTCAACTTCTCTACTTTGTCGTATATGTTTAGATCCATACAACGAACCGACAGTATCAACAGGATGCTGGCACACATGTTGCAGGGAATGTTGGCTTCGTTGTCTTGGTTCGACAAAACTTTGTCCTATATGCAAGCGTATAACCGGCGCCATAGATTTACGACGTATATATCTCTAAACACTTCCGTATTTTCATCTTGTCACTTTACGATAGCATTGTAGTATATTAATACCTAATACTTGTAAATATACGGTATAATGGAGCTCATATCTGGCCTTGTCATATCCACATTAACATTGGAATCGTAAACCTGCACAAAAAGGCGGTTAACACGAAACCAACATATGTTTCAGAGCACGAAAGGGAAGACCTTTCCATGCTACCACGACGCATATAATCATTGCTCCAATCCCCCCAAAAACCTCAAATTGACATTGAGAAGAAATATATTAATACGTACCGATTCCTGATTTCCTTTAGAAACCTGACCAGCTCAGCTGTCACAGTAATTCAAGAGAGAGAGAGAATCATCTATTGCAGTATTAATATCGTACATGATATGCATGTTCGAAAGGGATTTTGTGGTTCTGTAATTGTGGGAAGTTGATACCAGGGCGGCGGAGGATGTAGGGTAGGAATTGCGGTTGCATAGCAGAATGCATTAAAAAAAAACGCGTGTATTGAAGAGACCAAGAGCCGTTGTTCAAGCAAGAGGGCTAATCAACCTATAGGGACAGGCATGTTATTTAGAAAGGCAAGCAAGTAAAGGAGAAAGAGACGTACTTGATGAGCGACGGTTGGGGGTTGCTCCTTGTGAAGCCGACATAGATGATGAAAGGGATCCAGCCATAGTGGAGGACGGTCTATAAGAACGCGCAACAAATGAGTTGGTTTTGTATTTACTCGCTACAGGAAGAATAAACGTACGCGACCGACTTCAACAACCTTAGCGATGCGTTCCTACAGAGTCAGTCAGAATCGTTGTCTTTCTCTACAAAGCAAGAATAATGAAACGAACCTTGGTATCTTCAGACGGCATTGTTAGTAGTAGGTAGACTTTTGACCAGAAGCGTGACGCAAAACGAAGAGAGGCAGCACGGATGGACGGGTATAACCGAAGTAAATTCCCACGATATTCCATGCCATTATTGGGTTACCAATTGAAAAGATTTATCAATCAGACTTCACAAAAATGGTTCCGTCTCTTGCATTACAGGCAGCTGCCCCTGCCCCTCACTCTGTGTACGTATATCAACACTAATTATTATTATTACTATAACAGATCTGACAATATTAATTCATCTGTATTTTTCTACAATTATAGTCGGACACCAACACACATTACAGTCCACCCAGTTGCATTGTTCACTATCCTAGATCATTACCTTCGTCGTACAGATCAACAAGACAGAGTTATCGGTACACTCCTTGGAAGAAGGACGGATAATGAAGTAGAGATCAGGTCGGCCTTTGCTGTATTGCATAGCGAAACGGACGAACAAGTTGCTGTGGATATGGAGTATCATAGGACTATGTATGAGTTGCATCATAAAGTCAATCCTAAGGAAGTCATCGTTGGCTGGTACGTTTCTGATAGTTTTTTTTGTTGTAATTGTATGGAACGCTGAAGAGTTTGATTTTTTTTGTCTGTGGGGCTTATAGGTACTCGACAGGATCAAACTTGAATACTTATTCTGCTCTCATTCAAAACTTTTATTCGTTAGAGACTGGAGTGTACCCCGCAGTACATCTCACAGTTAACACTGGTGTTGAAGATGGTGAAGAGGCTGGTGTTAAAGCATATATCAGGTACACCAAACCTTCCATGTTGTCCTTGTCATATCTAATCACTCTATAGCTCACCAATTGGCGTTGCACCTAAAGCTGAAAATTGCGTATTCTCACCTGTACCAGTGGAATTGCGCTTCCATGATGCTGAACGCAGTGGACGTAAGTTTAACTTTTGTGTTCAAATTTTATTCGGGGATACTAATTGACTTTGGATGTGGATCAAATCTAGTTGATCTTCTAATCGATACTGCGAACTCTCCTACCTCCACAACCTCACAACCAGTTCTCGACCTTGATGTTCTAGAAAAAGCCATCCTCAGTGTTTCCTCTATGCTCGAACGTGTACTTGCATATGTTCAATCTGTTATTAAAGGAGAAACAAAAGGCGACGCAGCCATCGGCAGATATCTCATGGATACACTTGGTACGAGTGTTGGTGTTGGTGAAGAAGTTGGAGCGTTTGGAACGAGTTTGCAAGATACTTTGATGATTTCATATTTGGCAAATCTTCTGAGAAGTCAGGCAGAGGTATCATCGAGATTGGCGCTCACTTCTGCTTGATAGTTTTTTTTCTCTAGTGGGGTATATGGTAGATTGTTTGTTGGATGCTTGTGCTAGTAGTGGCTTCTTCTGACAGAGAAGGAGACCAACAAAAATGATTATCGCTTTCCGATTTCTTTTTCTATTTTTTTTTTTTTCTTTTCATCGTTCGTTAGTAAAAGGGTGATACATCCATTTAACTATTGAAGATGCGAGAATGCTGTAGATCATGTCTAGCAGCGAGGATCTCGCCTAGTGGCCAGGTATTTGCTGGACCATGAAGAGTTTGGTCAAATGAGATCGCGGGATCCTCACTGGGTAGTTCTCCTGTTCGAAGATCTCGTACTTTCTGAGCTTCTGCTGCTACAAGAGGACGAACAGCATGTAAAAGAATCTGTTGTGCTCCGTATGGACCGATGCTATTTAATCGTACGGCCGCAGATAGGAGACTTCGTGCATGGAGGAAAAGGTGAAGGTATTGTGTGCGTTCTGGCAATTTATAAAACCACAAAACAATCCAATTTATTAAGTTTGTGAGAAAAGATAGGACATTCGACGGTAGTGGTAAGACTGCACCTAGCGACAATCCAAGGGCACCTGTTAGTATACCCCAGCAAATAGCTAAATGTCCAGGGGCTTCTTCACGTCGTATAAGAAGTTTGTATTTATCCAAAAGTTTCGATATACGTAGTTCTTGTAAACGTATTTTGTCGTCGATATTTTGAGAGAGAGAAGGGGGTCGAGAGAAACCTTTGGAATGAAGAGCTAGAAGTGCGATGCCTTGTGCTTTAGATGCCCTCCTAGCGACATGATTCAATGTCATAGTTTCGTACAAATCATCCAACCCGAGCAGTTTATTCAACACTTTATCCGTATCTTCGTTCTCTCCACTTTCATTGGCAAAAGCTTGTAGGATACGATGAGCGTCGGAAACGAATGGAATTGCAGTCCGGGCATAAGTTGCGAGACTATCTTGAATAAAATCGGTTACATTTGTGGAAAATCCATGAGTAGTGTATGATTCGAGACCAGAAGATGCTACGAAGGATCCTGTTGGCAGATTACTGTCTGAAAGGAGGAGTAAGATGTAGGTTTCGTCGTCGGTGTCCATAGGTAAGATTTGATTATATAATCGCCTACCGGCTCAATAAGGGTTCAAACGTTCACGTGCCGGAATGCGGATCTCTCAAAGTAAGCATGCGGAAATAATCGTTAACAGCCCACAAATCTATCCATCCCATGAAGGCCGTCCGTACTTTTGCACGCCCAGCGACGGTACCAAGCCGTGCAAGACTATCGTCGACAGTTGCTCCTGGTTTAAGGCCGACGATACCGAAGCCAACGACGCAACAATGGCAACGAGCACGGAATTCTTCCCTTGCTTCGGTGTCATCTTCTGGAACAAATGGTATCGATCCTTCCCTCCTAACAAATCAGCAAGGGAGTGCAGTAAATAAAGGGACTGTTGCCACACATAATAGTATGGAGTTCAACTTATACCCAACAATGACGTCGATGTTCAATATTTATTAACAGATGCAGATTGGGACACTCCTTTGGTCAGATACCATAAACTAGTGGAAGCTGGGACATTGCGAGGGGACGATCATCAGACGAGGATCATTCAGGAGCTACAGGATTTACATGATGCATTGGTAGTATATACCCCTCGCAAAGTACCCGACCCTCCTAAATCAGTTGGTCTTGTGCGTACGCTATCGTATTCCTCTTCATACTTAATCCAATCACTAACATTTCATCACTATAGATAACGCGTCTTTTTACCCGGGAAGAACAACAGCCACTAGCACCTCCACCAGAAACTCCCAAAGGTCTTTATTTATACGGCGATGTTGGAACAGGAAAGACGATGTTAATGGACATGTTCTATCAAACTTTACCATCTAATGTTACTCGAAAACGACGTGTTCATTTCCATGCGTTTATGGTTGATGTACATAAGCGTTTACATGCGGCAAAGATTGCATTGGGATTCCATGGTGGTGATCCTATATTACCAGTGGCGAGGGACCTTGCTCGAGATGCTTCCGTTTTGTGTTTTGATGAATTCCAGGTGCGTTTAGTCAACATTCTATGTGGCAAATCCTTACACTCGGTTCTTCTTGACAGGTGACTGACATCGCAGACGCGATGATTCTTCGACGATTATTGGAAAATTTACTCAATTTCGGAGTAGTTTGTGTGATGACGTCAAAGTATGCATCTTCTTCCTTCAACTAATGAGATATTTTACTGAATAGCTCGGATCATAATCATATCATAACAGTCGACATCCAGATGACCTATATAAGAATGGCATTCAACGATCTAGCTTCCTCCCGGCAATAGAGTTGCTCAAATCCCAATTCGAAGTAACAGATCTTAATTCTGGAACTGGTGCGTGATCCCCCTTCTTCCGCTTCCGATTCCGTTCCATTTCCACTTTTCCTTTCCTTATTGTTACTAGACCTTAATCACAGAGCTAATACACGTTTCTTCTGTTTTTATCTAGATTACCGTCGAATTCCACGAGCACTATCACACGTATATTATCACCCAATAACACCAGAAAACACATCCGAAGTAGAGAAACTTTTCCACGGACTTACTTCTCTTGATCCTTCAGATCCTCCTATACGAAATCGAACTATAACATCATGGGGTAGGAAAGTTGTTGTTCCTGAAAGTAATTCAACTATTGCGAAATTCCAGTTTGAAGATTTGTGTGGTCAACCGTTGAGTGCGGCAGATTATATTGAGATTACGAGGAATTTTGAAACTATATTTGTGTTGGATATTCCAAAGATGGGGATCAGCAAGAAGGATTTGGTGTGTGATTTTTTGTCTTGTTTTGTGTTGGATAATGAAGAGAACTGACTATTATTGATTCCCTTTTTCTTTTTCTTTATGTATATTAGGCGAGGAGGTTCATCACTTTCATCGATGGTGAGTTTTTTCAATTGATTGAAAAGCATGTCTTCTTACTAATGATTATTCATATTTTAGCCTGTTATGAAAGCAAGGTATCTCAAAATTTAATTTTGGGAGAAATAAATCCAATGTTTTAATGCATATGTTCTCACCTTTTTTAGACCAAACTTTTCGTAACATCTGAAGTTCCGGTATATAAAGTATTCTCAGATGAAGAAATGAAGGGAGATAAAGTAATTTCAGATCATATGCGTAGTATTATGGATGATCTTGTAAGTCAACCTTCTTTTCCTCGTTTTCCCTCTCCTCCAAACTACTTGCTACTCATTAAATAATAATATTACATGTTATAGGGACTTTCAACAGACATTGTAGGTAATAGCTCAATGTTCACAGGTGAAGAAGAAGTATTCGCATTCGCTAGAGCTTGTTCTAGATTAGTACAAATGGGAAGTAAAGAATGGGCTGAAACTGCTGGTCAAAAGTGATTTCTTCACTCAATCATTAGATGTTAGGATTTGTCTTTGGAGTGGTGGTGGTCGGGCGTTCTTCTTTTACAAAAAAATTTTTTTTGGAGTATCAGTCGAGGTATCTCCTAACAGTACTAATCTCGCAACTGATGATGTCACATACTTTTCTCTTTTGAGTGTGTGGGGGGATTTGGAGAAATGGCGAGGTGTTGATGGGTCACTGCGATTTGTAGATGGGGTTTTTATCTTTACTTTTTTTTATATACTTTCAATAAGACTCAGCGGATGGGATTTTTTAGTATCTTTAGTATCTTACTTAGATTAGTAGATGTATTAGTGTTAGTGGTCTTTTTCTTTCTTGTATATAGGCATTGCAGGTTGTTTTGGATGTTTAAACTTTCCGATTCAAACGTTCATCGTGACTGGGATAAAATCATCAGGGTAACGTAAACGAAATATGAAATATGTACTGCAATGTAAGTACAGTATGTTTATCGAACTTGAAAAGGTATATAAATTGGACGCTCGAACAGAAACCAACCGAGATTACAAGAAATGAAAGTAAAGCAAGTGCATATTCCAACGCAACGCATCGCGCAACCGAAGAATCCGTATAACGGTAAAACCGCAAATCTCGAACCGAATCAACTACATGCTAACCGAAAAAAGAAAAACGAATAGAAAAGAAGAAAAAAACCACTCCATACACAAATTGATAACAAAAATACCTTTTCCCCCTCAAGAAGCACTCCATCCGAGTCCATGTGTCCCTTTCTTTAATTCTTCACAGCACTCCGGCCCAAGGTTGTCCCCTCCCTCCTCTTCCCAACCAAGAGAACACCAGTTGACTCGGGGATGACAACCGGGTTCGGAGGTATTAATTAATAGGTTTTTTTTCCGGCTATATCACTGTATTTATATCCGTCGTATCCACAAACCCCGAGTTACCAGTCCTTTTTTTGTTACTATTACTGCGTCATAGTCGAGTTCTGACAACCAATCGCAACTAAGCCTTCTATAAATAGATCAAAAGTTAGTCATTTTGTATTTCAAAAAAAGGTTTGGAACCTTGGGGGGGGGGAGGACAACCAAGTGGGAAGGAGAATTTGGACTTACTGTATAGATTTCTCTCACAACAAACAGTCTGCATAGGACTAGAAACACGTAAGTAAGCGTTCAATTGTTTTGTTTTGTTTAAATGGATAGTAGACATACCATGTATGATTTCCCAATCCTACTATTGGCATTGGAGCACATGTAACTCCAACCATTGGTACCTCGTTACTACCATCCTCTCCTTCACCCCCTGATATATTTTCCTGTGCCACCAAATTCATAAGATCCAAAAGAGCAGAAACTTCTGGATCTGTAGCTGGTGCTACTGAAAGACAACACAATACTGGTCCAGAGTTACATGCACTTCCCGGGATATCTCGAACAAATAGTGAATTGAAAAGTGTAGAATCTGGTTGTGGTTCTGGGGAGGCAAGAGTGAAGGAAAGGATAGTTGAGATAGGTAAAAGGATACGAAGGAGGAAAGTAGTAGTAGTAGTACTAGAGTTCAAAGCCATGTTGACAGAGACCCCTATACTACAGTAATATCACTGACGGAAAGTAAGGAAGAGTTCAGGAAGGTATTACTGGATTTAGATGCGTTCTCTTATAGGGAGGAGATGCTCTGGGTATTATAACTCATGTCAAGATATTTTCGACCGAGATTTGATCGGATTAGTATTGTATAGGTTTCCGGAGATATTATGGATTGAACGGATAACGACAAAGCGGTATTGACATTTGAATAGTAATCATTCAATGTCATGCATATATACACCATAACTAATTATATCTCGATTTCATGTAACTTTTAGCCTAGGAGTCAAAACCTTGAACAGATCATAAGTCTCTGCGCTTGTTGAGTCGTGGCCGATGCCCACAAATACTCTCTCTCCGCGGCTGGATGTCCAATAACGCTCTTTTCAAATTTAGAGATCCTGTAGTCTATGCTCATTTCGTCATTCGAATTCGAGCAACTTGCTCAGAGCTTATACCTGTGCACCGGAACTACAAGTGCTCAGAGTACACCCCGGATATATTAAAACGGCGTGCAATGTGCGTTGGGAGAAGACCCTCTAGGAGTTCCATTATGCATTAACCTCTAGGTAAAGGTGTTCTTTGGGAGGGAGTTGGAGCAATTTTATTTTGCGGTAGCCGAGGCGGCATCAACTTGAATGGATATTGATCAATGGAAGTGGACTCACACGAGCACGCCACTTGATCTGCAATCAGCGTTGTGGTTCATGTCCTAATACTAGCATGAGTGCCCGGTTAGCATTCTTGAAATTTCGCTTGCATGGATGTGGAGTTGAAACCTTCAACGTTTGAATACCTCGGTACGAGGTTTAAAAGTAGAAAAGTCCAAAAATAGATAAAATGCCTTGTTACGTCATTCATATGTCATATATTGGAATTTCAAGTACACTGTTTGAGATTTGTTTGAGATACAAGATATTATCCTCAAGGACGAGAAAATCCGGACACAATGCAAAAAATCAGTACAACATTTCTTTTTTAACTACTTCATAACCCACTCCAAGTGAATGTCCTTCCAAGTTGAGTTTTCCCACTCAGCTTTATGTCACTAGAAGACGCAGCGACGTGGATTATAAACTCTCCCTCTTCTGCTATCCAATTTCCAGCTCTATCATCATAAAATCCTAAAGCCTCTCTATCAAGACCAAGTTCCACAGTCTTGCTCGTTCCAGGTGCCAGCTCGACTTTAGTGAAAGCCTTAAGTTCTTTAACGGGACGTGGCAACAATGCTTGTTCATCTGAAATATACACCTGTGCGATTTCCTTCCCAGTAACGTCTCCAGTGTTAGTGATCGCAAACGTGACACTGAAATTTCCTTCAGGAGAGATTTCAGAAACTTTGAGGTTACTATAACTGAAGGTAGTATAGGAAAGACCGAATCCAAAGGGGAAGAGTGGAGTAAGATTCCTGATCTCGTAGCTTCGATAGCCTACAAATATTCCCTAAAAGCGGATATGAGATTATAAGCCTTTGAAACCTGAAGCAATTGTATACTTCATTGTATAGGATCTTTCCAAGTTCCTGTCCTTTGTCACCAAATGAAGGGTATGCGGGGGAGTCTTCTCCGCGTCGGCTTTGATGTTTTATCTCAATACCAGAATATGATACTAGGACGAAAAAATCTTGCATAACTCACGGGAACGTCAAGGGTAACTTTCCAGAAGGGTTGGCCTTTCCAAACAAAACGTCTGCAAGGGCATTCCCAAGCTCATTCCCTCCAAAGAAGGCCTGTGTGAACAGTCATTAGTTCGGCGGTAACATCAACACTGGCATGGTGAGCTTACCTGGACGAGTGTATTGGCTTTGTCAATCCAAGGCATTGTAACAGGAGTACCGGTCTGGTTGACAACGACAGTGTTAGGATTTGCCTTGAGAACTTCGGTGACCAATTCATCGGTCAAACCGGGTAAGCTAAAGTAATAAAGGTGTTGGTATCTTTTCTTTGTATATTCGTGAAAGACTTACTTCATATCAGGCCTATCAAAGCCTTCACTTTCAAGACTAGAAGAAGGTCAGTGTCTAAAATACTTTTAGTAACATAACAATAACGAACTCGTGATTTAGTCCAACCACCAAAATAGTCACTGTCAGCATTGGTTATTCGATGAACGATGGAGACATTACTAAAAAAAAACTCACCATCTGCACCTTTGGCAAGCTTCACGGCATGCTGTATCTCTTCCTTAGGAACGAGTTTTGGGGCCCCTCCGAGACGGATACCACCCCAACACTTGAAGGGGGCGCCTTTTTCAACGAGATCAGTATTTGCCAAACGTAGTTCCAAATCGTATCGTTGTCCAGCTTTGAGTCCAGGTACAGTTGCCCTGACATCAACCGTCCCAAGTCCAAAGAACGACTCGCCTTGCTCCGGGTTGGAGCTAAGATCTATCACTAACTTTCCATCGAGGAAAAGGTTTGCTCTTCCTGTAACGTTAAGACTAAATTCCCAGTCTCCATCTACATCTGGGGTGAATACAGCATAAAACTATTTTGATATGTGTTGTCAGGACGATATCAGGGTATGAGTATATGCTGTAGATACCTTGATCCAACAAACATAGTTCACTCTCTCATCCTGCGTAAAGTTAGCCTGAAGAACCTCTTATCAGTGAAGGATTCTTACTATGTGATCCATCAAAAAACAGTCAGTTGAGGGTGAGATTGTACTCCATGTTGCAGGGGCCAACACTCTGAAATCCGGCGAGAGCTTGAGGAAATTTGTTGATGGGGGTTCATTCCAAAACTCCACAAGAGCACCTAAGCTACCATTTGGAAGGCTCAATAACTTGTTGAGCACAGGTAGGTACTTATGAGTAATTGCACCGACGGTATAGTCGACTTTAGCACCAATCTCTTCCGCAACAGATTGGATCCCTTCAAGAGGGGAGACGACATAGGTTGATAGAAGCCTTGCTGATCCACCACCAGATGTCATAGCTATGGCTGCATTCGGGCCAATAACGGCTATTTTTTTGACGTCAGACGATAGTGGCAACAACTGTTTGTCGTTCTTGAGGAGGACAATGGCATCGGTGGCCGCTCGTCTCAGCAATTTCCGCAATTCCGGGGTGTCGACATATCCTTCGGGCTGGTCAAATGGAACACCAGATTCAACCCCGCGTTTTACGAGTTCCAGTACCTTGGAGAGTGTCCGGGGATTAATATATGCTATACCTATAGCCATTAGGAATTCACCTTGCGTGCACGGGCATCAATATGCCAAGGGAAGACCTTTTCTGCGATCAAAGCCCTTTCGAGTGCTTTGCCACGCATGACCGAAGGTCCCCTACACTAGCTCGTCAGTTCGGTTGATAATGGTGCATAGGGAGATATTCATACGGCATTTCAAGATCAAGACCTGCCTTGATACTTTCTGATGTGCTATAAACGCCAATCCAATCGCTCATGATCGTTCCTTAGTATGGAAGTGGGGAGTATAAGTTAAGAGTTAAACCGTATCACAGAGGAAGTATACCTTCATATCCCCATTCCTTAATATGATCAGCCAAACTAGCATCGAGACTGCAACCAAATTGCGAGCTTACCTTCCTTAAGATATCTTCCAGTAATCGTTCACTCTCAGATACATGTAATCCATTGACCCGGTTATAGCTACAGATCCATGGCGAATCAATATAAGCACACATAACGGCAGTGTCGTACGTACGCAGACATGAGAGCCCATGGCTTAGATTTCTTAATGGCGATTTGGAAAGGCTTGAGGTAGATCTCTCTCAAGGCTCTTTCACTGACTTCACCTGAGTGGATGTATTTATATTATGCCTCAGAGGAATGGCGATGAAGTACTGACTGCTGATAGAAAATCTGGGATTCAAACATCAGCAAACCTTGAACGTTCCGGCCGACGTGAAATATTACCTCTGGTACTCCTGATCATTCGCAACGAAGTGCTTAATCGTAGCGGCGATACCCTTGGATTGCAAACCATTGATACATGCTGCTGCAATTATTCCATTCAGGTGAGGATCTTCAGCAAAGGATTCAAAACCTCGACCACCGAGTGGTGATCTCTGCGTGTTCACGGTCGGGGCCAAGAGAACATGAACCCCTATATCAAAGAGTCAGAGTTAAGACCCAACAAACGATGGGCTGGCGGTCATGAACCTTTGGCTCGAGCTTCATCTCCGAGCGCTTCGCCGACAGAAAGTGCAAGATCAATATCAAATGAGGAGCCCAAACCCGTGGAACAAGGGAAGCAACTGGACGGAGTGCCATTGAAGACTAGATATCAAAAGTAAAACAATCCTTCCTCAAATTCTACCATGAAAAACGCACAATATGCACCGCGAACACCATTAGGGCCTATGTGTGTGGATTATGATTTGAAAATAATGTGTTGTGCAGAGAATTGAGCTACCAACCATCGCTCAGCTTAATGGATGGGACTCCAGCTTGTGGAAATGGCTCTGTATTCCACCAACCCTGGCGATTGCTGCGTCGGTACAAGTTATTAAAGTGTCGGGGATTTACTTACAAGCCCGGTAAGTAATTTGATCTTCTCTGGAATCGTAAGTGCCTTCAAGGCGGTATCAACGTCAAACTGTGTGGCCATGGCCTGTTCCAAAGGTTGTTTGAGAATACTGCCGACTGAACACTCTTATAATCCGGAAAAATGTCGGGCTTGTAGCTGGTCATGACACCCCACCTGACTGGGGATTCGGATAATCAATTGAGTATTAAATGTGCTCCCACGAAGGTTTTATTGAACCTCATTTAAATTGGGGGAGGGGGAAAAGGATAATTGGGGTGTTATAGCAGGTTATAACGAGATGCAATTCTTTGCAAAAGGGTATTTAGTCGTGGGACCTCGCACATGACCTTCTACGAAACTGGACACTTTATGGACTCAACCAAACACATGAACTTGCTTGTTTAAAAATACCTCTCAAACTCCACATCCTTATCCCATATAAATGTATTGAATCCTCATATTTTCCGTATAGATGGAACTCCATGACAAAAGTGATTATGGCTCACAATCAATGGCCGCAAAAATCAACAAGTTGGACGGAAATACACGTTCTAAAATACGTTCTACGCAAATTCTTACTACACTACATCAAATTATCTCGGAATTGATCCAAAACTCACTTGATGCACAAGCGAAACACATTGACATAGGTATCGACATGGAAGAATGGATGTGTTGGGTGAGAGATGATGGCTTTGGTATTAGCAAAGAAGACCTCTTGGTCTTCGCAGGTGAGGACGAACACTCACGCTATAGTACGTGTTATTTTTACCCGTCTTCTTGTCCATTGTCTCATCGTGCTTGATAATAGACACTTCCAAGGAATATATCCCCATCAATACAAAGACAACAACAACTTACGGCTTTCGTGGGGAAGGTGCCATTTGTTGCAACGTTTATGCTTTCCAAGTTCTGAGGGACACCTTTTTTGTCAGCTTTGGCGTCTGCGGGTCAGCTAACATGTTTGGAAATTGCTTCCCGTTCAGAGAGATCACGCGTTACATGGAGTGTTATTGTTAAAGTGTGGTATTTGTTTTTTCCACAGAATCACATCTGAGAATGGATCAGGGTGGTCGATGTCTTTACGAAGGCGAAGCAGTACGCTGGCGAAGGGAATCCCCGGGCACTGTTGTCTGCATTAGGGATGCTTTCTATAATGTAAGCCAAACCCTTGGGGACAAATAACCATTAACGCACTGCTCTGCGCAGCTGCCTGTACGCCGACTTTCTCACCCTTCTCCTGCCAAAACGTGGGAGTTGGTTAGACAAGAGGTTGAGGTATATGCGCTAGTTTCTCCATCCGTCACTTTTTCATTAGAAGATTTTCACAAAAACCAAATACGTGGCGCTAAAGAGCGTACGTTTCGAATACCGAAGGTAAACATTTCCGAAAAAAATGAAAAAAAAAAATGCTTAATTTTCCTCCATCTAGACGAACTCTACTCTGGATACCTTTCGACAGATATATGGTCGCAGTTTAGTTGAGGTTAGCTTTATGACTTTCAGCGCATTATAAGGAACCAAAAATGACCAATATACATAGGATGTCGAATCCATCAATGCTGTGCAAGCAGATTTACACTTGAAGGGTTTCATCAGTCTTCGTGGTTCTCGCTCGAAGGTGATCTATGAGTCAAGTCACAAGGTCGAGTAAACCCGCTGATAGCAACTTTGAAATGAATAGGCCTATCAGTTTCTTTGTAAGGACATGTGAGCCTCGTGCTGTCCCCACCTAACCTAATTTAGATATCAATAGCCATCCTCTTGAGATTTGTGAGCTCCATAAAGTCATTGATGCACAGTTCTCCTCTAGCAATTTTGGGAAAACTGTGAGTCTACGGCTACATTACGTCGATTCAATAGACTCACATATTAAGGCAGGCCTCCGATGACCAAGAAGCCATCGGCAATGCCGCGCAGAATAGTCTGTCTCATATTTTGCTTCTTGGTCCTATGATTCTGAAATGACGTATACCGAACAAAGGCGATAAAAATGCTATCTTCGTCTTGAACCTTGTTATCCCTCCGAACCAAGTTGATAATACATTGGTGGCTGCCAAGAATGTGGTAGAATTGAAGGTTTGTGGTGTTGAGTATTTGTTGCTTGCATGGACTCAAAGAGTCGAAACTAGAACAAATCTTCTGTTATTTCATTTTTAGGAAACGCAATACGAGAGTTCTTGATTAAACATGTTTCATTTTTTCACACAGTAACAAAGATCGTGCACCTACGACGATGCCACACAAACGCAGAAGAGTTGATCAAGAAGAATATGGCTATGACGATCTGGCACAGGCGTCACGCCGAAATCCGACCCCCGCGACTCCCACAATCCGGAACTCAGATCCACAGGATTCATACGTAGTTAACTCTCTCCTAGTTTCAGAACGAATATCTCAGGATTTTCTTAGGATGTTTCTCTGGAAGCAACTCCATTCATTAACTTTCCCGGGGAAGATGACTTGCCCCACACTTTTCAAAACAACCTGTCATTTACAGGATCTTCCACCTTTGCTCCTAAAACGGAGTTGTATTGTCTTTCTCCGAGGTTGGATTACGACGTTAGACGGACTATTGGTACCCCATTGTCACAGTCGAGATCTTGGTTAGATACAACTTCCGTCAAGTCAACCCCCACATGGCTCCGTTCTGCCCTTGAGGTAAGATCCATAACAGTATTCCTCCACCTTAGTACTCATAAAATATGCTCAGGCAAATAATTCATTCTCAACCTCAGAGCCGAAGATACCATCACTCCCTTCGTCATCAATATTCCATCCACTAACTGCGGAAGCCCAACCGAGGAATTCCTGGATTAATCGAAACTACGCGCAAACGCTAAGCTGTCTGAGTTTTGTTCGAGCCACTCAAATCTCAACTCGAATTTCTTCAAGAGAACAGACTTGCACAGTGCGAAGATTATAGGCCAAGTTGATAAAAAGTTTATTGCTTGTTTAATTTCCAGGGCCGGTTCTGATGATCATGGGAGCGGGGAAATGCAATACAGATCGGACAACTCGCTTCCACCTTCCGATTCCACGTCTTTGTTACTTATCGATCAGCACGCCGCCGACGAACGGATACGTGTGGAAGGTTTCCTCAAGGAGCTATGTGAAGGCTTCTTACGCAGTCGAGATCCTGGTGAAGATTCAGAAGGAGTCACAGTTAGAATACTCACACCCGCGAAGCCCATACTTATGACTACACACGAGTTACAGCCTCTGAGAGAGTCGAGAGAAATCCAAGAAGCTTTCCGGAAATGGGGGGTTCGCTTTACAGGATACTCCACGTCCGGAACCAACACCGATATTTCTTTAACTGACACATACAATAATGGATATGACCAAATAATGGTGGAAGCTATACCTGAGATTGTCGCTGACAAGGTCGGATTACTGAAGTCCTGTATGAATTTGCTTACTCAAGCATATTCCCTCAACTAGCTCTTGATAGGTGACCAATTGCAAGATTTAGTCCGAGAGTTCCTTTCCCAGTTGAAGAAGGCGGATTACATTTCCTTTCCGAGTATCGAACCGGTTCCAATTCGTGAAACTGACAGTTTCTACTGGCTGAAAGCACTTCGCTGGTGTCCCCAGCGGTTACTTGAGTTATTGAACTCAAAAGCGTGCCGAGGTGAGCAAAGTACCATTAATCCTCCACACTGTGACTTGACATTTTCTCTCAGGAGCCATCATGTTTAATGATACGCTAAATATCTATCAATGTGAAGAACTGATTCGTAATCTTTCACGAACGGCATATCCTTTTCAGTGTGCTCATGGCCGGTGAGATCAAGAATCTCTAGTATTGATTACTCCGGCTAATCTTGCCCTTCTCCCGGACAAGACCGTCTTTAGTACCTCTACTTGAGCTTGACTCTCTATTAGGTAGTTGTGTGTCAAAGCAGCTTAATCCCTGCGATTGGTCCAAATTGCATGAGTAGGATGTTGAATATTGGATAGAAGAAGCATTTCCTTTGTCTTTAGAATCTATGTTTATGTTCTCGACGGCTGAAGGCAGTCCAGATTCCGAAGTCAATGGGGTCTTAAGGTGGAGTCAAATGACTAGAATGGTTTCTTCTGCTCAGATGCTGCACCGAGACGTTCTTCTTGATCTAATAATTCAATATTCATTTTCCACTTCAAATTCTCGACGGTGGAAAGGTTGAGGTACAACTGCTTGGTACTTCTCCACATCAACAATGGCGCCAACATCACTTTCACGGAGCGGACTGGAGTATCAAGTATGACGAAAATTACGTCGAAGCCAAAAATGGCAACCTTCATTAAATGGTCGATCACGTGTATCTGTACTGCGCAAAGAATCACGTAGTCCATCGGAGCTTTCCATCCGTGAGAAGATTCCACCGTCATATCAATATCACACTGGAATGTTGGAGGGATGGTGTGTCGTTTGGTAGACTGATTGGGCTTGAATATTCAAATTTGCAAAGGATGAGAGAACTCAAGGTGTGAAGTTAATAAATATTTTACTTATAAAGTCAATGTTTTTACACAACTGTACTTTTAAACTATGATAAGAGCCGTTAATTATATTCTGATCAGTAGCACAGGATGCGCGTGATAAGCGCTAAGCATGCCACAGAATTAATACAATACAGACTGAAAGCTCTAACGTCTGGCTTCATGCGAATGTGACAACCTGGGTGAGAGTAGTACTAGGGGGTAGACTCACCAGATCCGCGGGTAGTTGCCCCTGAGCAACGCGTGACGTCAGAAATCGCGCTACATAGGCGTCACAAGACGAAAATGCCTGACTATAAGAACACCAGATTGTTTCAGATGACCTTCCCACCCTACATCTAATCTCATCAGTACAACTTCACACAAATCAACCTCATTCACAGTTATCATCATCATGGTCAAAAGCCTCACAGTAGTCGTATATAAACCTGATACTCAATCGACTGACGAATTCTTCGTCTATGTTGACCCCGTCCAGGTGGGCATGCGCTCTATATTCAATCTTGATGTTAGAAGTACTAAATAACATGAACTGAAAACAGTTTCGCAAATGGAAAGCGGGAGGTAAGCGATCCACACCAAATATCAGTGGAGCTGTTCATTGATCTCATACATTCTACAGACACGTAAATGATTATCTTCATGACCATACTGATCGGCATACTGATGATATCATTCTAGCACCATCCCTCTCGTCGATATCGTGAATTGTAAGTTCAAGTAATGCATTAATAAGAAGTCTTGTTGATATCGACATCGTCAGCATTCGATGTCTTCCATACGGGTCAAGGAGCACAGGGTCTTCAGAAGAGACCCTCAAACCAACAACTAGAGACCATCTTCGGAACTCATAAGGACATTGATGTTGTCGAGAAAATCTTGAAGGAGGGCAAGGAACAGAGCGGCGAGCTACAAAGCGGTGGTTACATTATGAATCAAGCTCGTGGGAGTGCTGATACCAGGGGCTCGGGTTTGAGCGGCAACGGTGGCAGATAGATGGGTGATTTTGAAAAGATATGTAATCTGTCTGGCGGTTCAACCACTCATGTATTATTTTGTGTACAATAACAATTTCGAATTTGATGTTTACCGCGCCATGCATAAGTCGTCGTTATTATATCTGTTGATCATCGTCAGCTCCACGGATATTCTTGTGATACACTGTGCCAGTGACTTGGTAATCCACACAGATTATCAAGTACTAGCGAGTATTTATCCAAGCTTTACTTTACTCGTGAGCGTGGGTCTCAGAGTAAAGTTTAGGTATGTCCTCGATAATCCAGTTAGATTATTGAGTCACCCACGTAGTGGATAATGACTCGTAGATGCTTCATGTCGCTGATCATACAAAAATTTCTCCCACCCTAATAAATGATTGACAACGCTCCAGGAGGTTTCAAGTGGAGTCTACATTGGAAAAATGGGTAAGTCGGGGGTAAGCACTGCATATATGCAACCCATATCGCAAGTCTATATACATACTCTATCTCATGGCATGTGTTAATTAAGCATAGATTATATAAAGATCAATAGCTGCTCTTGTAACGATATTGATAGACCATCGTATATATATATACAAGTAGATATTAGGATCACAAACTCCAGTCGACAGGAGCACGATGATTCCCTCTACTCAGGTCAATCAATTAGTAAGACAGGGAGTCAATAAAGGCGAACTTAAGGAAATTATTATTCTCGCAGTAAATAGGTTGCGCAGTGCTAAAAATAGATAATTTGAATAAATTTCAAATTCAAACTCAATAAAATTAACTACCACTACCAATGTCAGTGATGGGATTACAAGTCAAGCTAACAAGTTTTAAATACAGACACCGAGAGCAGTGAAGAGACCCGCGATGCTTGAAACAGATTTGAGGTCTTGGCAGCACTGATGTATCATGCTAGTCTTACAAGGTACTCTTACACAGTTCAGTCAGATATTCAATCTGCACAGACTCTCGATTCGAGGTAGAAAGATGTAAAACCAAAGACAATTTTTATATAAATACCGACTATATAGTCCGAAATGTTTGTCTACACCAAATAAAGCTGATAAGATTGTCAAGGGTGGTGATACGCCCGTTACAACTGAATAGGACCTGTGTTGCACTGACTCGCTGGGATGGCGCAGTGAGTAGGAGAAGCGACGGTTAAGGTAGCCAATACGGTTGTGGTAAGAAGAGAAAGCCTGTTTGCCTTGTTCAGATGTGGAAAGATACACCCCCGTCCTTGTTCAACTGATGTGATGTATTAACCGGAGTTGGCCTAAGTCCGTTATAGTCGTTAAGTAGCCTTTAATCTATTTTCCATCGGTGATTTTGGCAGTTCATCACCGTCACAAGGAGTTAGCAGACGTAAACATGACCCTGAATGAAGTTATTTGAGGGTGCTATCATAAGTAAAGATCGACCCCAGTTTGCCGCCAACTACAAACGATTATATGGTGCTTCAGGAAGAGTGGAGTGTGAGTTGAGGCGATGATGAACAGGGTGGGTCTCAAGGCTTAGATGTCGAACTGTTATTGTTCAATTAATCAAAGTGACAGCGATTGCATTGTGTATGAGGTAACTGCAAAATCAGACAATAGAATCAGGAACCCAGGAGCTGGAACAATTACAATTCCGAGAGTCTTGCTATGATTGAGTTGTTGTGTCACCAAAAGTAGCACTTGGATTTGCTGTTGACCGAAAAAGCACGGCCTATCACATTTCAATGTCAACTCTGAGTCTCGTCATAGTTATGTTAGAAACATCTGTAATTTTGTATTTCGGTATCGGGGGTGTAGTCAAATATAAGCCAATGTTACAGCAAAATGGGGTTGAAGATGCAAGGCGAGTCACTTGTCTATCATTTAGACAAAACACAGCGCGGCCTCAAGGCGGATTCATCATATCGAAGATGATCAGGATGTTCCTCTTGGACAGTTCTCCTGTCGTTCATGGGAATGTGATCGCTGTGTTTACCACTACACGAGATGTTTTTGCGCTAACAGAAGGATTTCCTGTCGCATATTTTCTAAATGAAGCACAAGAAACATTTTCAATAACCCGCGGACCTTTTTGAAGTCCGATAACGATTGTATTGCGTCCGTATCCCCAGGGACGTAGGTACTGGTTTTATAAATTCGATGAGTCGATGGGAAAAAGAAGTCCCTGTGAGTTTAACTGGTCAAGGGATGGTGTGGCCAGGAGGAAAGGTAGAGAGATATTTAGGGTTAGTTGTTTCAGGTTTGAATTTGAATTAATTATGTTATTTTGGGACCGTGAGATAAAATTTAAGTTTGCCATGTAAGTTTGTTTACTTCCCGGTTCTTTCTAATAATCTGACATGTAACTGACACCACCACCGACAAAAGAATTCGGTGTAAAGATCCGAAATACTTGATTATGCTTCTATCTTTCATATTACTCTAAACCGATATGACGTACACTTCAAATTGGAAATATACAACCACAAATCACCTGAGGAGAATTCTTTCAGCGCAACATGAACTGCTAATCCTCCCAGGTGGAGTCGAGGAAAAGCACCCCGAAAAATTGACCTCTCTATCACCCCTAAGCTAGATGTCCTATAATCTCATACTCAAAGCAGCTACAATTTCAGGATTTTCGTTCTTTATTTTCTTTGTGGATTGCGAAGAATGTCTTTGCAACGAAATATCTCACTCAACTCGACTCTGAAGAGTCTTTGGACCATCCCCGGTCATATTTAATATATCACATCTCACGCCGTCATTATAAAATGGAAAGAAGATGCGATGACTTCTTGGGCACATTGTCATTGCTGATCCATCATACAAAGCGTCCGGAATACCAAAGTGATTTGACATACGTGGGTGGAGCCATATTTTTTTCTCTTTGCACCCATGAACGTTGGTGACGAAATTTTGACTTCATAGACATGATATGGTGTCGGTAGAACATGTACTTCTGGCTTCGCTTCTCGCCACACCATGTTGAACTTTGAATTCTCATCAAAAATATGTTTTTTGCTCCACAGATACTTTGCCGATATGGAAACGAACGATTGTAAATGCCGTTGTAGTACGCAATGAATTCACCACTCTCCACCACCGAAACAGGGAACATTAACCCTATCCAACCTTTCAGAAACAGTTAAAAGGGACAACCTTCGACCTGGTTTCTTTAGTCGAACAACAGTTCTACTACAAACAAGCCTCTCTCTACATCATGCAATTCAAGCTCTCTGCTCTCGTCGCTACTACCTTCGCTTCTATCGCCCTCGTTGGTGCTATGCCAGCTGGTGGTGGTGATGATGGTGGTGATTGTAACACTGGTCCTATCCAATGCTGCAACAGCGTTCAGAAGGCCAGTGACCCCTCTGCCGCTGCGATTCTTGGACTTTTAGGCATTGTCCTCCAAGACTTGAACGTCCTCGTTGGTCTCACTTGCACCCCCGTCACCGTCATTGGTGGTGGCGGCAATTCTTGGTACGCATTTCTGGATTTTAAAACTCTCAAAATCGGCGGCTCATTATTATCGTAGCACCGCTCAACCCGTCTGCTGCGAGAACAACGATTTCTGTAGGAGATCACCATATTTTCTCTCAAAATTTGGTCTAACATATCATTTTTAGCTGGCCTTATTGTCATTGGCTGCACCCCCATCAATATTAACGTCTAAATTGTATGAATTGTGAATCCTAGCTATGATTTTGGACAAACCTATGTTGTTGAATGTTGTGTTATCATTGTTATGTACTAGTGATTAGGTTGTGTACCTTGTGAAACTCGTGTGAATCAACTGAATGTTGTTGATCTTCCCTGAGATTCTCATGAACTAATAAGGCTTAGACTCCCTCGACGTTTCCGGTGGCGTGCGAGACTTGATCTCGAGAAACACAAGTGATAATTGTTTCGGAGTTCTCATTCGGAGTAACCTTGGAGGGGTCCTTAAACCTGCTCCGACTAGGGAGAAAGATTCAATTTTTCAAATTTAGTCACTCGGGTGGTTGTTGACCGTTCACGGATAAACGTTGGTGTAATAGAAGCTAGCAGTATATTATACAGACATTCAAACGGATTTTTGCCGTCAAAGTAGTGGGACTTCGTACCCCTACGTATACAGCCCCTGTGTTCGTATCTTCATTACAAGCCGACAAAAGTTGGGGCCCAAAGTGATCCGTAAATGGAAGAAAGTAATAGTTGCAATATTTAAAATTTAAAACGTTTGAATGGCGATTCGGGTTCCGGGGTTCTTCAAACCAGTCAAGTCCGAGACCACAGATTCAAGTCAAAATATGGATTCAATGTGATTCGCGGTATGAAATATATCGATGAAACCTTAAGATTACAATTCTACATCCAGAAACAGAAACTTGAAAGTGGAAAACCCCGCCTCCACTAGTCAAAATGAACAGCACCAAGAATCCAGACCAAAAGATACGATACGTCAAATTAGCTTTCCATTATGTGTGTACAACAAAATCGGAATCCCGTTCCTATTACCCAAATCCAATAATCCAATGAATTGAAGTTTATACCTACTACGAGAACTTTCGTTCTAATTTCAGCTAAAAGAACTTGATGAGAACCTTAGAAAGTTTAAGAATCACACCACGGTCACCGACGACCGAACAATAGATACGAATGATTTGTCCTTCCGACCATCGAAATCACTTCTCTCTCGAGTTAAAAATACAAAGATACTTATGTACAAACATTGCACATCACTGCGCCTCATTCGTCATTCATCATACCATCATTCATCGATGCATCGCCCTGTGTTCGCCACTTCCAAAAATAACGGCTTTTACTAACCATAGACTTGGTAGAGCACCGGGCGAATGGTGCTATGGATGCTATACTCCTTGGTATTAGTAAGTAATAAGACGAGAAAATAATAATAGAAAATAGGCTTCCTACTCCGAGAAAGCCTCATTTATCTTACCCCACAGAGCTAAATCCTATTCATTTATGGATCATTTTTCTACTCAAGTAATTCGTCGCTGTACCCGGAAATGAATTCACGGGCACTTATTTAGTCTTACCCAACGCGGCTACGCCTCACCGTTGACCGAAGGTGACGATGAAGATTCCTAAATACTAAGAGTTCCTATTTTCTGATATTTAATCACTCCTTCCTCTTCGATGATGATCGTATTACTGCGCAGTATATATTTAGGATGGGACTTCGTTTTTGCTTCTTATGTATGAGGTCATTGAGAGCCTCATTATGATCATGCCAAGTTCTTTTATTTCTTTTGTTTCTTCTTTCAAGTAAGTGAGAATCAGGCAACACCACTGACGGAGTCTCGGAGATGAATTTCCTCCGAATCTTGATTTTGATTGTTTCAATTATGTTACAAGATTCTCATCTAGCTTCCGGTGGTGATTTCTTGGTCTTTTGGTATTAGATCTAAAGGTTGAGAAGGTTTTCAGGACAACATTGCATATATAGGCGTTAGTTTTTTTTAATGAATATCTAACAAATGCCGACCACCCAGTCTGAGATCTACTAAACGAGCAGTAGGCTATCTAATAACTCCCAAACATTCAATCTCATTCCATCTTTTAACACTAAAAGAAAAAGAAGGAAACTTCTCTACATTCTACACTCTATATAGTCATGATTACATCCTAAACACTCCAAAACCTTTATTATCCCCATCCCAAGTACTTCCACTTCCACTTCCAGAACCCCTTTGAATCAATCTTTCACGATTAACAATCCCAAGGCCTAACCCAACAACATCTCTAGTATCTGTAGGTTTAATAATTCCATCATCCCATAATCTAGCAGAAGAATAAATTGCTGTGGATTGGTTCTCTATTTCGGATTTGAGTGATGCATGTTGTGCTGGATCTCTGTTTTTTGTTATGATTGACAGAACAAAAAAAAAGGAAAGAAAGATGAAAGTTAGTTGAGTGTTTTATGGTTATAGTTATAGCTTTATGATCGAATGGAAGGGGATCGAAACGAGATAAATGAAAGAAGAGGAAGAAAAAAAAGGGTATGTGATGTCATATAACAGTTAACATCACCCTAAACTTTGTTACCATAGAAAAGGGGATAGTCATGACGAGTCAAAAATACGCTCGTTTTGAATGAAGGATAGGGGGGGGGTTTGAACAAAGAAAATGTAAAACGAATGCGTATCATCGAATATTCAATAAACAGAACCACAAGAAAAACAGTAACATTCAATATAATAAATAAAAACCGAAAGTGACTTACTTAGACACAGTCGTCATAACTTGAGAAAGTTGTGCTGATCCCATGACGGATACTTTAGCATTCTAACGAAACAATCTCAAATTAGTTCAACAACATTTAGTGTGATTGATGATCGATAATTGATCCAAGCGCGGATAAGAAGTAAATTCAGAGAGAAGAAGAGTGGAGTCAGGTGTAAATTTGGTGGTGAGTCACCTAGAGTCACGGTGTTGTTCAAAAGAGGAACGATGTGATGCCAACGAAAGGATGGCAAAAAAGTTTATATATGGGTATGTGCGTAGAAAATAGAACAAGGAGAAATAAGATAGCGAATAACTCACCGGCCACATCCATAGGAAACGGGGAGAATACTAGAAAAGAAAAGAAAATTTGATAAATTTGATGGTCAAGACTATGCACAAATGCACGTACAGCTCTACCAGCCATTCCTGAAGACAGCGAAATGGGTATTAGATCATTATCAACAAAATAGGAGATAAATAAAAAGATACCGTAATTTCCAGCACCAAAGCTACCTCCCACAATTACGGTGAGCTTGGGAACGTCAGCACAAGCAACAGCTCTAACCATCTTTGCGCCTAGCGTAGAAAACCCCCCGTTGATATATATGTGTGAGTAAGACTGCCTGTATTCGTATATCTGGTGACGTACCATCTTTTGCAATACCACCCTTCTCGGCTTTAGAACCTACCATGTAACCAGTCACATTTACCAAGAATAAAAGGGGAATTTTGCGTTGTGAGCAAAGCTCGATAAAGTGTGTTGCTTTTAAAGCTGAAGGAGAGAATAGAATTCCGTTATTTGCGACGATACCGACTTCGTATCCGTGTACATGTGCGAATCCCTTTTTGTTTTGTTAGAGATTACTTGTCTGCTTTTGCTTTTATAAGAAGGCTTACGGTGATCATAGTAGTTCCATATTCTTTCTTGAACTCTCGGAATCTTGAACCATCAACAATGCGAGCAATAACATCCCGCATATCGAAGGATTGTCTAACATCCGTTCCAACAATACCATGAAGTTCTTCAGCAGGGTACAGAGGGGGTTCCGGGACAGCAGTAGGCTACCAAGCTAGAATTAGTCGAACTTGAAATAAAAGGGAAGAAATAACATACAGGAACAGTTCTTCCTGCTGCTTTTCCTAGATCACCAACAATCCCTCTTGCAGTAGCCACAGCATGTTCATCATCCCTAGCCAAATGATCCGTAACACCACTCTCACTTGAATGCATAAGTCCACCACCCAAAGTCTCTTCATCAACTTCTTCACCGGTAGCTGCTTTAACCAATGGTGGGCCAGCAAGGAAAATACGACCTTGATTTTGAACTATAACATTTTCATCTGCCATTGCTGGTACATAAGCACCTCCCGCTACTGAAATACCATGTACAACTGCAATTTGAGGAATTCCAGAAGCTGACATTTGAGCCATGTTGTAAAAGATACGACCAAAATGTTCTTTATCTGGGAATACATTCGCTTGATGAGGTAGTGCTGCACCTCCAGATTCCACTACACATAGAAATTCCAACCCCCTATCAATATCCGAATGAAAAGAACGGAAACTAAAACTCACCAACGTAAACACAAGGTAAACCATTTTCCCTTGCAATTTCTTGTGCTCTAAGATGTTTCTTTACAGTTAAAGGATAATATGAACCACCTTTTACGGTAGGATCATTAACAACAATAACACATTCTCTTCCTGAGATCCGGCCTATTCCAGTGATAATGCCCGCTCCTGGTATTGTTTCTCCTGGGTATACTTCATGTGCTGCTAATGACGATAATTCAAGAAATGGTGAATCCTGGTCAAGTAATAGACTCAATCTAAGTAACACAAAGTGTTAGACCAAGAGTAAATATATAACTTTCTTTTTTAGAGTAAAACTAACCGTTCCCGAGGTAACTTTTTGCCTTTACTTTTCATCCTTTCAGCAGCTTTCAAACCACCACCAAGTCTAGCTTTAGCCAATTTCTCTTCTAAATCCTTCACCAACTCATCCATAGCAAGAGACTTTGCTTGAAATTCAGGTGAAGTGGTTGATATAAGTGAAGGTAATACGGAAGCATGATATGAACGAGTAGCAGTAGTTCGTTGAGGTTGGATACCCTTCGGAAGAGCGCGTAATGCTCGACGTAGTGTTAGTGCTGGCCGCATAGTGAGTGTGAGGTTGATGATAGAAAGTTAGGGGGTCATATTGTGGGGACGGATAGAATATATTTGATCGGCCGGACCTTGTATGCCGACTTCCGGCTCTTTGCAATTAATTGCTTGTTGTAAACTATGTACACATGGAACAAATACCCAACTCAACTAAATCAAACAAAAACGAACACGAATCGTCGTAAACTGCAAAGGATATCGAAAAAAAAGTCTAGAAGTCTTTCCATTCATCATCCCAATCGTCATCTTTCTTCGCCTTTCCACGGGAAGTAACACTTCCTGTCGTTCTCCGCGTTGCTACAGGTGCAGCTATCGAAGTGGAGTCATTACTTCCTGCCCATGCAGTGGGCCCAGTGTCTTTGGCTTGATTGAATTCTCCGAAGAAATCATCGTCATCATTGCTGTTGCCGTTATACAACGACGAAGACTCATTCTCCCCGTACGAAGGCACTTGGCCATAGCCACTTCTCAATGGTCCACCTAAAACTCGTTCTTTCACACCATACACAGTATCAGCTACGTCAACACCAAAGGATTGTTTTGACCACTGGTTTGCTGCACCACCAACATCCAAAGCTCTCTTCTGTGCTTCAGTCATATAACCTTTGACGCTTGCTTGGAAAGTGGGATCCGAAATCTTCTCCATACCAGGTTGAATCACATTTTCGTTAACCACTTTGGTAGCTCCAACAACAACAGAAGAGAAGAGTGACCAGCCTTTGCTCAAAGCCGCCATAGGGTTTTCTTGAAGTTCGCTCAACGTCGGTGCGTTGGCTGAAGATAAACCAAAGGAGGGATTCGAGTTGTCAGGTGGATTTGGAGTATTGCCAAAGCCTTGATATCGACCACCCTGCGATGGAGGAAGATCTGCTGGTCTATTCTCGTTCATTCTTCCGAGACCGGCGAAATAGACCTCGTTTTGTGTTTTCTGGTCCAGGATACCCGAATTTGAAGGAGAATTTGAAAAAGAGGCAGGGGATTCACTGCGTCCAGGATTAGACCGATTTGCTCGAGCCTTTCGGAGAGTAGTTGGGTTAGGTGAAGCGGAGCGTGTTCGGACATTGACATTGAGGTTTGCGGGAGGAGAAGAGGGTGACCAGTCCTTGCCTGCAAGGAGGGCATCAAGCTATGTAGACTTGTCAGGATGATGAGTTCAGAGACAGAGGTGATAAAAACATACTTTTTCGCGGTACTGGGTAGCCGCCCAGCTGTGATAGATATCATAAGGGCTGGCGCCTTCCTTGTACCCTCCCTGTTCTGCAGGTTCATAGGACTTGATGAATTGACGGAAGGGCGCATTTCCACCGAGCTACAGGATCGGTAAGTCTAATATCTCTTTGGGATGGAATAATTCCCTGACCTCCATCCGTCTGAGTTGGTCCTCTTGCCACGAGTCCATGGTGACGGATCGGACAAAACTGCGATAAAGAATATAAATATTTGACTCATGTGTCGGTGGATTATGCTGACCTGATGTGAACTCCGAATCCACGATGTGTGCCAGCACATTGTAAACATAGGAAGATGGCAAAACTAAAGAGGAATTTAGTAGTAATTGATGTGAGTATAAGATGGCATACCTCACAGAAGCCCATTGGGGATTTGGATTGTTGCAGTCGATACATATTTTATTGCTGAGGCCTTCCTTCTTAATAAGATCGTTGAGACGTTTTCTTGTTGCTGGATCGGCCATTGTGCAGACGTGGCTATCTGGACAGGAGAATTATTATTGATATCATTTAGCAGAGCAGCACGTGATGACAGAGCCACGTGGGGATCTGCGATCTGGATGGTATGGAGAGGTCGGTTACCCCCAAACGTGTATCAGGCTTCTGTGACCTGTTGTGGGATCGAAACCCGACGATGTGGGCTCGACCAAAACAACGGGACGTTTGAGACTCAAATTGCAAGCTCAAAACCAAACCCAATTAACCGCCGTGGCTGTGCTCCTACAACAGACGCGCTCCATGGTAAATAATAATTAATAATGTCCGTGTGTATTGTCCAGAACGTGTGCGATGGCGTGGAGGACAGAATAGCGCCGTGAATAGCGCTGTGACTGTGCGTGGAAGTGATTCCAAAGTGTCGGGTCTGGTGAAAACACTTACAGACTCTTTCCCGTGAGAACACTTTCTCTCTCTGCCATGATCCAACGCACAAACTCACGCCGTACATCGACCGCGGTCACTGCATCGGACAAGGCGTCTTCCTCAGACGTCCCGGAGATATGGGGACAGTGGTGTGGTCGCAAGTCAGTCAACCATCCAACCGTTCGGGCCTGCTGTGATGGCATATTGAGATTTAGCTCGGCAGATACTACTCTTTGGAGGTTGTCCAACATCCTTTGCGAGCCCGAATGTGTGGATTCGGTGATAAAGTCTGTCCAATCTTGCCTTTAGACCCCATCCATCGCTAATCTTATGAAAGGATCGGCGACCCTTAGCCCCAGCAGCGGTAGCCAAGATGGTGGTCCGGAATCAAGACAACTCGTTAGTAAACATTGAGTAAGAATTACACATCCCCTTCATTCTCATGCTCACAGTCTTGCAGTGAGATAGACTGGTCTTTCTTTCTGGTAACAGTCGACTTATGGTCTGCCGACGCAAAGCAGGAAATGAACTTGGTGCTCCATCCTTCATCCGGAGATCGTTATGTTCCTACTGCTTCAAATAAGAACAGACGACGGGGTGCTAGTGTATCTCAACAACAACAACGATCAGGCTCTCCAACTCCAACGCCCGTTCCAATAACTCCGGCGCCAGCTTATCATCCCGATGAACAGGTTAATCTTTTCTCTTTTCTTTTCTTCTAACATATTTACAGAACACAATAAAAGTCCCAGATACCAGTACCAGCATCTCCTCTTCCCGAGTATACTTCTCAACAAACACATCAAGGTTATTTCTCTGCCGTACCAACAGAGGCCAATTATCCAATGCTAGGTTATCCCCAACAAGATACTACAGATCCTTCCTGGGGTTATACTCCCCAGAATGCAGGCGTAGATCGTACCACCACCTACCCACCCCCAATATTGCCTTCCATTCATACCTTTACAGCGGCCTCTTCCGATACTGCACCATGGAGTAGTTATCCGACTGTTGATAACGGAGGTTCCAGGCCTCATGATCATGACCATGACCCTAACATGCAATACAATATTAACCAAACCTATCCACAACCAATTCAACATCAAGCCATTCAGATAAGCCCAGCAAATTCACAACAATCAGGTTATGCTCCGACATACATAGCTCCTGCTCCTACCCCACCTGAACCTACTACTTCCAGTGCGAATAAAGAAGGCAATCAAGAAAAGGAAAAGTCATCTTCATCGGCACCATCTTATCCACCTCTTGACTATCCACGTTTGACATATACAAGAACACTGGTTGGACCTCTCTCTGCTAATGCTTGTAGATTAGAAGATGAACATCGTAAATCTGGTATCTTTTTCCTTTTCCAAGACCTTTCTGTTCGAACTGAGGGCATGTATGATAGTATATATTTGGTATTTTTTACTCACTACTACATGATCACAGGTACCTTTAGACTGAGAATGCGACTTATGAACGTCGGCGCGTACGTCATTTTAATTCCTTTTTTCTTCTACCATACGAATCTTTACTAATACTAATATTCATCTCTTAGTCCCCCAGCACCAGAATGGGGAGCTACAAAAGTTCACACAGAAATATCCCCAGTTCTCGCACAAACGTTCACAAAACCTTTTACTGTCTTCTCTGCAAAACGATTCCCTGGTGTTCCAGGTATGTATTAATCCAATTTATTCAAAAGTCTCTTATCTTTCATTTCGCGGCGCGTGGATTCGCTGGGGGTTATATTTAGACGGGGGACTTCTTTTGTCTTTTTCTTCTTTCCCAAAAAAAGAAACCCAAGAAACCGAGAAGTTACTCGCCCCCAACACTTCTTTTCCTTTTTTGTTTGCTTGGGGACCACTCGCCTGGTGCTCGGGTGTGAAAAAGCATTTTCTTTTCTTTCCTTTTTATCACGAATTCTTTTTTTTCTCTCACTGAATTATTGAATTTATTAACAATCTCTTGCGAAACACAAATTCTATGATTACGTTGAACCATAAACTAATTATATTACCCCTCCACTCTATTTCCTCATACTACCACCACTACCACCAAAATAACAAACAAATAAACAACATGTAGATACAACACCCTTATCCATCGCTTTCGGTAATCAAGGACAAAAATTACCACTGGTAAGAATCCCTTCTCCCAAAAAAAAAACTACCCCTCTCTCTTTCTTGGGGAAGACGACATTGACGTTCAATTCCAACCCTCACAAAAAAAAACTCCCTCATTTATTAGCGTAATCGTCATGGTTCAGCCAAACGTGCTCGACATCGTTCAACATCTTCTGGAGGTGAAGATTCTGATGAAGCTGAATGATCAACCATAAACACTGAGGATGGAAGATGGAGGAAGAGGAATGGAGGAAGAGGAATGGAGGATGGAGGATAAGGTCATATTGATGTATAATGATTTAGGAAGTGTCGTTTTTTTGTGCACTCTTGCTTTGTTTCAAATTAGTTTTTCTTTTCTTTTTGTTTTCTCATCGTACGATCTTTCTTTCTTTTTTTCGCTTTGTGATTTTCGCTTTTTGTAATCAGTGTTGGATGCATATACGCATGTCGTTTGAAGTTCGGAATCTAAAGCAAGAGTTGCATGTTCAGTTTAGGGATTGATGTTTAACGTGTTCTCTCTTTTTCTGTGTGTGGTCTTGGAAATCCTAACCCTCTCATTTCATCTGTAATCCATACAACCGCATTATATTGACAATAATAAAAGGAAAAAAGATTAAGATTAAGAGAGAAGGGTGGTGTATTTTTTTGTATATGTGATATATGTTTATGACGAACTCCATATATATACCTTCTCATAAGTATCACCCAACCTAGCCATTTCCATTTCTTCAAATTCAAGAACAGCACGAACAGCATCAGGAAACTGTTCATTAATAACATTAAACATCCTCCTAGCTTGAATTTCTTCTTCAGGTGAATATTGCGCATCAAGCTCATCAATTGATCCAGGATCAATTGATACAACGGCTGGTTGACCGGATTTCAATCTTTGATAACCAACGAGTAGGGAATGCAGTAATGAGTAATGGGGTCTTGGTGTGTTGCTTAAAGATTTGGAAATCACTTTGAGCGGACGTAGGAATTCTGGTAGGCTGTCTAGTTCGGAGTTTTGTTTGTCCTTGTCAGAGGAAGAGGAAAGAGAGGCCAATGCAGTAGCGGTTATGTCGATTCCGGAATTGGCTGCTTCTCGAACACGTTTGTGTATTACCTTTGAACGCGACGGACTACGACGAGGTCGTTGGGAACTGATTGCTGAATCAATGAATGAAAGTGAAGTATTGTTGAGGATGTCAAAAGGTGTAGGGAGTTTCTCTTTGGCTTCATTCTCAATTTCCGATGATGGTGATGAAGGGGAGGAAGTGGAAGCTGAATCGGAAATTGAATTTTGTTGACCATCGAGTACTTGGCGAATATAAGGAAAGATAACACGGTCCAAAACTTCGAATGCTTGTTCGTATTCACCAGCTCTAACCAAATATGCTCCCAACCTATTCCAATTAAAGAAATTATATCCAAATCCATCCTGGTGATATTCCCTCCAAACTCGAAGAACCTCTTCATGTTCACCCGCTCGTGAAAGTATATCAAGATAAATGGAAAATGGAACACAAAGTGTATCAGGTCTTGAAGCCACTCCTTGTCCAATCGACTGTTCCGCTTCTAGATTTTCCAATCCAGTATCAACCAAATGTTCCCAAACTTTGGTTGCAGAGTCTACACGTTCCTTTTGTCTGTACAAATCCAGCAGTGAGGTCATAACCGCAACATTCATTTTTCCTCCTGCTTCCAACATCTCCTCAAGCAAACGCTCATAACCTTCGGTATCACCGGCAGCTGCATATCCTCGAAGTACAGGTTCGTACACAGTTTGAAGAGGTGATTGATGGACGTGAATTTCATCCATTATCGAAGACGTCTGTTCCATTTGGTTCACAACACGAGTCATAAACTCGTAAGCAAGGCGCAAGCTACTCGCAGCTCGATCATTTGCATAATAGCTCAAAACCGTGTTGAAAGTGACCGAAGTTGGAGTTATTCCTCGATTCAACATGTCGTCATAAATTGACATCGCTTCTTCTTGGTTGCCTTTCCGCAAGTGCCCAGCTATAAGAATAGTATAGACATACGCATTGATCAAACTCTTGGCACCTTGCTGAGCGCGTCTATCCATCTCTCGGAAGATGTCTTGAGCGGTCCTCATGTAGCCAGAGTCACATGCTGACTGAATAAGCAATGAGAACGAAATGTCGGTGGGTGAAAACCGGGGGTCTGTGTCCAGCTTCTCAAACAGTGTCGCAACAATTTGGAAAGGAGCACCCATGAGGACATATGCCTTCAACACGATATTGTAGAGCGAGATTGTCATTTGAAGTCTACCTTTTTGGCTGGCTTCTAAAGCCTGGAACAGCTTGATCACTTCATCCCAAGCCCCTGCTTCTACGTAGACATTAAGCAAAGCCCCAACCATAATCTGGTCTGGTCGAATGCCCTGCCGTATTGCCATTTTGAATATCTGTTCAGCAGCTCTCGTATTTCGATGTCGACCCAGGGCTGCGATTATGTTTGTGTATACCACAACGTTCGGTTTGACTCCTACATCGTTCATCTGATCCAATACGTTTGCGATAGCACGCAAATCTCCAATCTGCAAGTAACTTTGGATGATGCAACTGTATACGTGGGCGTTGGGTTTGATGTTGTCATGCGCCATTCGATCCAGCCAGAAACCAATTCCCTCGGTATCATAACGCCTGGCATGGCTATACACCGCTACAGCATAGTCTATGATGTTTGGAGTGTCATCAGTATACCTGCCTTCAGAATCGGTCGGATATAGAGTATTAAAAAGCTGCAGGACTTTGTCGGACTTCCCAGCAATTGCATTACTATAGAGTAGCATATGTCTGCCATGTTCACCATCCTTTTCAGAACATTTATCTTCATAATATGAAAGGACAGATTTTGCATCGCCTTGTAGAGCAAAGAGATGCATTCCGGTAGAAAAGTATTCTGGCGCGTCCTCAGGAATGGTGGAAAATACCCAATCGGCAAAATCAAAGGCTTTTGCCTTTGCCAATGATCGAACCAAGCGTAAAGGAAGTAGGTCTGGCATCTCCAAGTTTGACTGTCGTATTGCCTCCCAGACACGAAACCCTAGACGCGCGAGACCATTTTCACAATATGCTATGATGAGAATACTTCCCAGTAAGGGCCAATTGGAAGAACGATCCCTCAGCCCTTGCCGGAAAAGTGGAATAGGGTTTCGAATAGTTGTAAGTATTGATAAGAGTCTAGGGTGACGGCGTTGGAGAGATGATGATACTGAAGAACCTCGGAATAGAGAGCAATATGGTGGGTTGAAGTATTCTTGATAGAAATGTTGATCAAGGAAGTCGAGGACATGAAGAGCATCGCGGAAGTAAAACATGGATGAGTATAAAGATTGATATGCCAATGCGATTTCAGGGTTTTGGCGGCCATGACGTGAATCGCGTATAGTATTCAGTTCCTCTGTCGCAGAATCCCATTCCGCGCAACAGGCTTTAGAACGAACAGATAGGCACTGGAGACGAAACAACAAATGGGTATTCATTGCTGGGAAATGAGGCAATCGATCTTGCAGTAAATGCACCATATTCCGAAACTGAACGCTCCATTTCCGAACATTTCTAAAACCATTCTGTTCGTCATCCTCGTATAGTGACTCGAGTTTGTCACAAAATTTGGAGGCAAAATCTAAAAACAATCCAGGTGGTAGTTTGTGAAACAGAGGGGAATTAGCGGCAGCCTCCCAGATTTCCCAAGCTATTTTCAAACTGAGCTGGTCCAGCGGAGTGGCTAGTACCTCTTGTATAGGACGCGTGATTGTTCGCCTATGGGGAGGTTTTGGCGTTGAAGTCGAGGCCTCAGGCTGGTCGGACTCGGAAGGATATACGGATGGTGTAGTCGAGATGGCTTGAGATTCGTGTTGCCAACGTATCCCTATGGAATGTCGACGAACATGTCTGTACTTGTTTCTATTTGCAAACGGGGTTCGGTGCCTTTCAAACCGACAAATCGGATGCTCGGGTGCAGGGAGTAATTCTTGCATCATATATGGTAGACCATGTTCTATACATAAGGCACTGTTCAGTTTCATCACATGGAAGAATAATGCTACAAAAAAACACGCACCTGGGCAAGACATGGGATGTTTCGTAGCACATGCCCACTCCCTACACTGCAAAACCATATTCAAGCGAAGCATCCCTGTCTCCTTTTCCTTTCCCTTCGTTCGACGGGGTCGGGGATTCAACGTGGAAGAATCATTCTTCTGTGAAGATTGCGGCGCGTATCCTGTCATAGACCTCACTCCAGCCGCCAATGATGTCGACCGAGCCGGAAACAGAGAGTTCCGTACGACTGATGCTAACGGTTCAACCATGAGACTCGTCGGGGATGACGAGCTCCCTCAAACTGAGATCCTATAAATCATAATAAATCCTCTGTAGTGCAATGAATACCGCGTAATGTACGAACCAGTGGCGCGTGTTATGTTGGCTAAGAAGATGGATGAAGCGTTGTCGGATACGCACGGGTTTTCGATGACTATAAAAAAGTTTATGAAGACATTAATAAGCCTCACGTGATAGCCCAGACTGGGAGTCACGTATCCAGAACCCTGGATTGGACTTTGATCACGATGGCTACTGACCAGAAAGAGGAGCGAATTCCCGCCCACGAAATCATCATCGCCAAGTCCAAGCAGGAAATCCAACAGTGCTTCGATGTGGTTAGAATGCTTTGCAGTCTGTTTCCAGCTTCACAATGATTTACCTATCATCAGAGAGTTGAAGTGTTCCATACCGAACAAAAGTTTCCGATTGAAGTCGAATTTGACGAGCTAGTATTCTCATATTTCCTCTACTAGAATCAAATGCTCAATATATTGCCTTATAGTAAAGATGATTTGGCTACACACTTCCTGCTTCGTCTACTGCCATCTTTGAAGCCTGTTGGAACAATCCGCGGTTTCTTGGTGCCTGGCACAACAGACACCTACAAGCTCACACGACTTGCCGTCCTAAAAGAGTATCGGAAATATGGTTTTGGTCGCGAACTCGTCGAAGCGCTGCACACATGGGTCAAGCAACATGCCTCATCCGCGACAACCACGCCACCTGTTACTGTCGAAGCACTAGAGGCACCGACGGACACCATCATCACCCAACTGATACCATCATCGGAGAGCGTCGTCATATCAGAGACTGCTACTTTATTAAAGCAAAAAGATATCAAAATAATATGTTCTTCTCAAATCTACGCCATAGGATTCTACACCAAGTACGTTACCTTCTGAACATTGATATTCACATCACAACCCTGCCTGGATTCTGCGTCCTTGTCGCCTCATCTACAAACATCCCTTCTATATGATTTGTTACAAAATTGATTAACTGATCAATCAACCCTTCGCTTTTAGGTTCGGATATGTTCCCGAAGTAAGTCCCCCTCTCCACCACAACCAATTCACTTCCATTCCCCCTCCCCCATTACGAAACACTCCACACATTCATCTAAACTGTCTCCATGATTGCCTTTACCCCACACTTCTAGACCTTGATGTCGCCGAAATTTCCGTCTCAGGTGATCCTCGGGTCTCGTGGAATCAAGTGAATACATTACAATCGTCTGGGCAGATGGACACCTTTGTGTCTACAAGAGAAATCGTGCCATCACTGATTTCGACGAAAGAATCCGGGATTTCAGAAGCTTCTAAAATCTTCTCCCGATGATGCCACCCCCCTCCCTTTTCCCGATGATTCTCTCGCTCTTTCTCAAGGAAATCCCATTTTTCAATGGTGACTGTGGAGTAATGATAAGATAACCCTCATATCCTACCTCACATGTCCCTTTACTCCTATTCATTTCCTTCTGGTTACAACCTCCGATCTGGTCATTTGGTCATCAGCCACATATGCTAACTAACTGTTCTTACTCATATCCCAGGGTGAAGAATACCTCGAAGATGGTGATCCACACCAGAAGATGGTCTTCAAATTACGCCTCTCGAAGATGGTTTATCGCTTCTCCATCCCTCAATAGATATTGAGTTGATAGAACGGTCAAATCAATAATCTACAAATCATTTGACGCGAACTCCACAACATCTGTCATTACCCAATTTCTAACCGAAACGCCACATATACCTCCCTCGAAGATCATCGATCAGCGCTTCTACTAGTAGGTACTAGTAATTCAACACAAATCTCAGCGCCAACCCCGCGGGTAGACATCGCTTACATATAAACTTATCTATCTATCTACACACATGTAAAGATATCAAACTTCCTATGTACTCTTTTACTCTACGCTGCACGTCTCTTTTGTTCATACCCCCCGCATGTTCAGATGACCTTTGGGCCTGAAAAAATCTCTAGCAACCCGTGTGCACGCGACTGTCATGCCAGGATTTATTTGTGTATAAATAAGGTACAGATATCCGTTGGAACGTCATAGGAGGTCATAAGTCGGGTATCATGTCAGCTCCGCCAAGTAAATCAATCATCGATTAAGTACCCTATGATCATCTTGATCGTGGTAATCATTAATCAGTACTCAGTACTCAGCGCTTAGCACCTGGGTAGATTAGTAGTGGTACATTCGATGCCCATTGAAGTTGATCAGTACAGCCGCAGCCAAAGGAACTGGCTACACTGCAAAAAATGATCTTAATGATAGTATCCAGACAAGTATGTATCTATCTACGGAATGTAACAAGTCAACTTTCACCGGTGACCGGTTGTCACGACAATAATTGAATAACATCCTTCTAATACTATATATGTAGTTGTAGTATTGGACATGGATCCACGAGGTGGCTGGGTAACGGATGTACAGAAGGGGCAGGGTTCACAATCAGACGCTCAATAAATTCATTAAATACTCACAATCTTGCCGTCCTGCATCATTATATGACATGCAGTGTGCACAGTGTATAGTTGCTACGACTTGAATGATAGATTAATTGATATATTAATTTCGAATTATCATCTGCTGTTGATGATAAAAAATCAGCGGTATCTTAAAGTTGATGCAGCCAGCGCTTTTTTCAATTTTGCGCAGATGTCTTTCCAACAATAAATTTCCCACATGCTCAAAAATAGATCGCTACATATATATGATGCATCATGTGTACTAATCCAAGTCAGGCTATGCGCATACGAGGTTCACGGGTTGCGCTCATCCACATATAATTGATGATCCAAAGCCAAAAGTAAACGGTCAATGGCATCTAATCGGTTCACAAAGCCACAGGCCTAACACCTCAAACATTTAAAGATATAAAGATAACATCCGAACCATGATTTTTTATAGTTCATTCGAAAACCTTTTAATAGAAGAAAATGACAAACACTGAATGGAAAGTAGCGCTACTGTGACCCGAGTCGTTCGCGTCCATTCTGCTGCAAACGATAAATGGAACAGTAGCTGAAGTGCTGAAATTTGGAATCAATTTACAGTATGCTAGCATCTAAATAGCTATATATACTACTAATATTTGCGTCTGAGCCTAAGGTCATAAACAGAAAAATCCTCGGAGTCGGAGCTATATAGCCGTACCACTAAACCAACAACACTATAACTCGAACCAAATCCAACTGGAGGGAAATGGGAGAAGAGGACTTTTTGACTTGAACCACATGAACTAGCTGTCAAAGTCCATGGCTCAAACAGAGTGCAACAACTGCGGATGTCACAGCATCTCGCTGGCAGGCAACTTTTAAGACTGTTTTCTGGAATCCAAATCCAGAATTCGCGTTCAGATGGTGAACCCATTCTTATCTTAATAGCAAAGGGCCGCCGGGATTCACTAGTCTAAGGATATTCAGGCACTATCCCTAGCATTATTCAGCACCACAAAAACTCAGTCGGACTCCGTTGACTCCATATATATATAAACCACAATCACTATCTAACGTCGCATCGTATCTGAAACTGATTAGATAAACAAGTAGATATCTCCGAAGAAGGAGCAGGGGGCCTTTCAACTCTTGAGTCGACGGAAGCCCATGGCACCCATGCGCAGCGAGGAATATCCCGGCCTAAGAAAAGCCCACCACTTAGGATCAACAGCAGCATAGCCTGAGGGCACTCAGGCAGGCCCCAGGTCCCACACATACACTCCATACCCAGATAGGAACGTACCAAAAGCAGTTCTATTGGTTAACCGAGCCTAGGCATGAGGCTCACAGATCTAAATATAACTGTTGTGAAAGGCTTCTCTTCCGATATTTAAGTTTGGTTCTCAATGACTCGACATAATACTCATTGATATTCTTTGGTGACAAAAATGGTCCTTTTACGTTATGTTATTTATGCAAGCTTGTTATATACTTATAATAGACTACAACTTCTCGAGTTATCATCAGGCCGGTGCATATGCAACGTTCAAATTTAAGGCGCTTCTTCGCCGCCCGAGATACCGAGTCACCGTCACTGTGTTACCGACTCATGAGTATGTGACATCCCCGAGTCGCGATAATGTTCTAAGTATATCTACATCACCGTTCACCATTTTCCAGCGGCGCATGGTAAAGATCTAAGAACAGAACACTCATTGAAAACTTGAAAGGAAACTTGTAACTCCTTTTCGATAACGTCTCAACTTGAGCCTATTTTTCGAACCCTCGTTTTCTCATTTAAACAGCATTTCAGCCACGGCGTCTTCGCACCCATATATTAAGTTCTAAATATTACTGGAAGTTCACCGACAACTTAGTGACGTAACCTCAATGATAACATGTTAATTCAAGCCTCCACCATCCCCTTGAACCTTCTTTCTAGGGGGTTTTCAATCTTCAATCCTCCACGGCCTTCCCTATCCTTACGCCTTTAATTAACTCACCGCGCAGTAGCGTAAATGGAAGTCATTCGAACAATAGAGAAAGATACAAACAACTTCCAAATATCTCCCAGGCCAAGAGATTCATTGTTATTTTCAACACAGCAATAACTCCAAACTATTAAACACGGTGATATCCTATAAAAACTAAAACAAATACTAGACCCCTTCTTCCACGGCTTTTTCCTTTTTCTATTTTTAACAGAGAAATAGAAATCACATTAATGATTAAACTCCTTGACTCAAATATATCCAGAAGTGTTCATTTAACAGCAAGTACACTCACGGCAGTAATTAATATACATACCCTTTTTTTCAATTTCGCGTTACACGGTGCGGTGAGCCTACGGCTTTTTCCAGAAAATCCAAACATCCACGGCTTTAAGAGTTTCTACTAATTACAGGCTTCGAAACGTTCAATGGACTATGCGAAATTATTAAGAAGTTGTTAGGTCATTAGCACAGCCCAGTGGCAACTTGTGAAACGTAACCAAAAAAAACAACAGCCACCTACCTATTGAAGCTAACGTCTCAGGTCTTACTGGGATTTCACTATTAGTACTTACTCAGGGACATTGCAAAGTTACACAGCCCAACTACGTTTTACATGCAACTCGTTACACATACCAGGTCCATCACAACGCAACGTGGCCAACAGACCAACTTAACAAGAACAGCCTTTTTGTTTTGTTTTTTCCATTTTCTAGTTCCAGAAAGAAACTAAATACAGTAAACGGTGTCAATTGTTTTTCTTCCATTGTCTATTTAGCGCTAACTATTGATTCAACAGCATTTAAGCGTATAAGTAAGTACCATATGACACTTTTACTACCGACTCGGAAATCAACTGACTCTCACATTCTTTAAATTTCCAGAAGTCCGAATCCGAGTTTATGGTTTTAAATACAAGGTCACCGTCAAACGCAAATGGCACACACATGTACTTCTAATAGTTTCTCAAGCTTCGTTCAACAACACACATGTCCGAGTATCATGACAAAGAGTTCTTAAAGGAATACTAAGTAAGACTCATACCGTAAGAGTTACAGTCATACTGTATCATTATCATCATATTCCAGAAAAAAAATTTACAGCGCACAGTGGCGGCGGCGGCGGCCTTTTATGTACGCAACCCTTCACAAACTTCAAACTAACTTTTCTCCAATACTGTGGTATTCAAGGCCGATCGGATTAAAAATCCATGAAACAGTTGAAACACTCGACATATCCACATACATCGGTTGTCACAAATGCCACTCAGATTTACTCATTACTACTCAAAACAAAGTGTTGGTCATCGAGTACTAACTCATCATTCATTCATTGAACGGCAATATTAATACTTATTTCTAATACAAACACAACAACAGCTTTTTTTGCTTTTTACTTCCCCCCAAATGTCCTCCCAATCGAGTTTTCGTTTTCCAGAAAACTTGGGTAGATCTAAATATAGTATATGTGATTTCGGACTTTTATGTTTTCTCATCAGCAACTACTGTATCTATTTTCTAATATGTATTCATTGTTCACTATATATACGGTATAAAATTAACACTTATCACCGCGCTTATAAGTAGTATATATCATTAAATTGACTCACCTACATTTGTTTTGTTTTTATACCGAATAAATCCGTAATGACTCTATTTTTTCGGCCGTCGAACTCAAAAAATACAAAAATACCAATAAATGACTCTTTCGAAAGTTAAATGTTCATTCACATGAACATATTGATCCATGATGCAGGTAATATTTGTTCTACTTCGGGAGATCGAATTCAACGTAAACCATAGGTGTTCTTTTTAAAAAATACATATAAAAAGAAATATTTACGTATAATATAATATACATAGCTCTAGTTCAACTATTCAAGTTCGTATAAATACATGTATAGCTTCTTGGACATAGGTAGATGATCATAGTCATAGTCATATCATAAGTACATCATACACAACAACAACAAAAAAGTCATAATACACATTACAGGATACCAAGATATACCAATTATATCAAGTACTAAGCCAAACGCCGACTCTCTCGTTAACTCTCCAAAAAAAAAACGGGCTCAAAAAAGACGTTCATAAAGAAGTCAACAACACAAACACAAAAACACAAAACGCACCAAAAGTCAACAATTCACAAAAAAAGAGTCATTAAAAAAAGTCCGTCGAACAATCTACGAAAGAACGTACGAATACGAAAGAGTAGAAGAGAATTTGAAAATTGTTCAACGTAAATAAGTAATCAACTACTATAAAAACGAGACCAAAGAAGAAAAAAAATGGGGTATGAGAGAGAAAATAAGAAAAAGGAAAGTAACAAAGTACCACCATAATGACATTATGAATGACACAAGAAGATTTCGTCAACGTTTTCACCCCCAAAAGAAAATACCAAAAAAAGAATACGAAGAGGTCGAAAAACATAACCGGGATATCATACGTAACATAAAAAGAAAACTCGTAAGTAGAGTAACTAAACTAAGTAGTTTAAGCATCTCTTTTGAGAAAAATGAGCAGGGAGTAAAGGTGTTTGGGTTAAAGAGGGAAAAAATATGCGCGATATATGTAATGATATCGATATCTACCCTTCACCTTTGAAAAGTGAGACACGTGTGTTGTGTTAACTAGAAATACAGCATAATACAAAAATACAATCGTCAGGAGCAAAAAGAAAAAAAATGTTCGATTGCTTTCATATGCCCTTTGCATTGTCTGACCATTTGTCAAACAGTAAAAAACCAATAAGCAGGTTTTGCGATATCAGGGGCATTGAGAGATGGGGAGATAGAGAGAAAAAGAGGAGGCATAGATCCAAGAGATTGGGAATTCGAAAGTCGTAGACGAGGGTATGGGTGTTAAAAAGTAGGATATGCAATGGCACATTTCGGGTGCCATAAACCTCGTCAAAATGTCAACAAAAATACCTCCTTGGAATAAATAACGACTGAAAAATCGAGAAAGGCATAACGGTCGTAAAGGTTTTTGTCGTGTCATCAAGCCAACAGAACAGGAATGGAGAAGAGCGTTGAAGGAGCACACGAGGAAAAAATAGAGGATGGCGGTAGTGGTGGGTGGAGATAATTTAAGAACTGATAGGCCTTTCCCCGTCATCAGTGCTGAACCCATCGCTTTCACTCTCGGACAGTTCCATTTTGACGGTGGAAAAGGGAGGGCTACTTGGTAGAATGCTGAAATTAATGCTCGTTCCATATGCTGGAGCACCTTCCTCATAAATTCTTCTCGCGGCCTCGTACTCCATTTTCTCTTGTTCAGCCTGTGCCAAAAACGGCTAGAGTCACAAAATAGGAGAACAATGAGCGAAGAAGCAAGAAAGAAGTCAAACAAAATCAGCCACATATACAACAATAAACAATGGGCAAAGGGCACCGTACCTGTCTTTCGGCGTCCGTCATAGATCGCCATTTTGCGGCTGCCAAAACGCTTTGTTTAGTTGTCTCGGTCTCATCACCAAATATATCGTGGACAAGTCTGGGGTTGGCACGGATCCGTTGCAGGAACATGAAGTAAGCACTCAGTGGCTTCTTCGGTGCATTAGGATCCTTGATGTTACTCTTCCGAGATTTACCTGCTTTGCGCTGGGCTGCGCGGAATGCATTCTCACGTTTGATGTCATCTGGAGTTAGTGTACGCATATAAGCGTTGAGCTCACGCTCCCGGGCCTCCTTGGCAGCCTGTGAACGACGCTTATATGGCTATTGAGGACCATGAGAATAATAATCAAAATATCAATTGACGTCATGAGAACATACCTCCTTCTCCTCCAGAGTGAGAGATGCATATTCTTGACCAGCTTCTTTTGCGGCCTGGGCAACATTGAGCTTGCGAGTTCCAGAGGCTTGTTGGCGCTGGATCCAATCCGTAAAGTAGAGCTGCCAAGCGGATGGGGCTAGTTTCGGAGGTTTCAATACGGATTTCAAAGCTGTGGAGAAAACAACAAAGGATCGGTAAGCAATTATACCCCTTTGAGTAAGCTGCAGAAAACATACGAGTGTCATTTCCTTTCTCAGTAGGAGGCAAATCCTCCGCAGGTGGGGACCTTTTCTTGCGTCGCACGGTTGCATCACGATCATCAGTGACATCGCTTGATTCGGCACGACGACTGTAAGAACGAGTCATACCGATGCGGGGTTCGCTGACTGCGGGTGCGCTAGATGACTGGAATATATGGGTCGACGAAACAGAACCGCGTCTGATGGGGATGCGAGGCCGCAGGGTTCCGTCTGTGAAGGGAGAGTGGCGAACAGAGGGTCGAGTAGAGGTAGGGGAGCGCAGAGAACTGGGAGATTCCCAAAGCTGAGTAGCCCATGCAGGAGTGTGGATAGAGGTCGCGGTGGGATTGATTGACTGGACCCTCTGGCGGGGAGGTGCAACGTCGTCAAAGGGAGAGAGAGACCGTGGAAGGGGGTGGTTCGCAGCGATTTCCGTGGGTGAGATTGGGGAGAAGGTGGAGGGAAAGTGGGAGTCGGTATAAGGAATGAAAGACGAGGACTGCTGGCTGCTGTCGAGGGACGAAGGGATGTTAATTGGGGAGGCTGGTGATTGCAAGTTGTTGATATCCGGGTCATTAATCCAATTGGCCAGATACGAGGTGTTGTCGTTGCCAAGATCGTCCGAGGTGTAAACCACAGAGTCGTAGTAAGTGCCTGGCTGGACCTGGTTGTACTCTGGCGAAAAGGCGGAGAAGCTGAGGTGGGGTTTGACGTCTGGGTCAAATTCGAAGGAGTCCCACTGGCAGGAGATGGGATTTGAGTGGTAAGTGTGGACATCGTCGATGTCGATAGGGCCAAAGATCATCTGATCAGACTCTGAGTACTCGTCAAAGGAGAGAAGGGGACTGGCGTCCTTCATGGCTAGGTGGTCTGGAGAGAAAGTGCGGCGGAGAGACTGGGCCATGAAGCGGAGAGGGGGGTGACGAGGGGATGGGTATGATAATGGCAGGCGTTTAAAAGGGATTCGAAGGTAGGTTGTAATATAAGCCATTTCAGTCGATGCCTTTTTCGGCTTTCTATTTTTTTTCCGCGTCCCGAGTGCCAATCTACAATCGGGCGTAGTATCTGGGGTACACGGACTTGTGTGACGGTGGAAGGTGCAGAGAGAGTGAATCGCTCGGGTTTCTGGGATTTCATTGGGATTCCACGCCTGCCCTAAATGGGCCAAAGTAATCTGAGATTCACTGTAGCTACGTCTATCATAGGATGAGAATTTCTGGGGAACGGTATCTGGAGCTGTTATATACACTCTTTCCAGCCTGTACTTAGATGAGATCGGGCACTGCTCATAAATATCGCAGATCTTCTTACCTCCCAGCCTGGGACATCCTTCATAATCTCCTGTTCTCGGGCAAGTGCGGCTTGTTCGCGGCGGTACGCATCACGGTCGCCCTCCGCCATCAGCAGCGGGACGAGGTGAATGCGGGACCAAACCTTTTCACGCTGGAGTTCTCTACGACCCAAGTCAGTTCGGTCCGAAATCCAAGTTGAGATAAGACCCAGGACAGCGGCCGGATCCAATCAGGCCACGTTTAGCGACGAGCGCGCCAGTCCATGACACGTTCTACGTTCAGCTGACCTGGGAATATTGGACAGAAACTCTACCTTTTCTCCAAATTTCCCTTTCCCACTCGGTAGAAGCCATAGGCACATATCGCTGTCACGCCGCCGAGGATAGCCAGACCCCCAGGGCCCCGGAACGGCAAATTGCGTTTGTACTTTACGGATTCAAATCCCCCTGCTGGGGGCATATCTCTGCACAAAGCAGGTCAGGACTTGGTTGTGGCGGATGGAAGAAAGTCTTCGTACTGTCTGTATTGCACCACTGTCGTTTGGAGACATGGTTAGAGGCTGTTGAACGGCAAACGAGGGGTGAGAACGTACTGGTTGAGGACGGGTGAATGAGGAAGGAGACTGAAGGGTGTTGATGGTGGTGAGCTCGGGGCAAAAGGTCACGTGGTATATCCTGGGAAGAGTTGGTGTTGGATATGGGACGATAGTTGTGGATTTACAGTTTGTAGTAACAGTTGGTTGTTGTCGACAGTCTTGGAGGTGTAATTGCCAAATATAGACAGCATATATTGACTTGGTGTTTGGTGGAATACAGACTCCAACAACACTGCCAGCTGTCCAATCCATCTGTCCAACCATGTCCACAATCCCATCCCCCGGACCCTCCCACTCTGCAGCACAGCAGTCTGTCTCCGCACCCCCTGCTCGTCGCCCGCGCCCTTCCCATCCCGTAGGCATTACAGCAGGCGCCGAAGATGCAAAATACCAGAACAAATACAAAGACCTAAAGCGAAAAGTCAAAGAAATCGAGGGGGTGAGTAACCGGTATTTGCAACTGCGCACTGTAGCTCACACTGTGCAGGACAACGACCGAATCAAATTCAAACTGCTCGATGCCAGGCGGAGCATTCAGCGGCTGACGCTGGAACGGGCGTGCGTTCTGTTCCGTCTTTTTTTCGTATTCCCAAAGAGTTCTTATTGGTTTGCACAGAATCCTTTACGACAGAATTGCGGCCACTGCTCCCCAACCAGATGCACAGGTCCCAGCTGCCCCGGGCCCCGGCCTGACGCGTTCCTTCTCTGGCAGCCAACAAAACAACCGGATGGACACCGACCCTCCGCCAGGAGACTACCTGCGTCCTCCAAGAGCACCCCCTACTCAAGATCCAAGCCCTCGTCCTCAGGTACAACAACCTTTAGACTCGGCAGCCCTTCCTTCTCCCCATATGTCATCCCTACAGTCTCCTACCAGAAACAACGCGGCCCACGACAACCACCGCCACCTACCGCCACTTCAACATTTGCCACCGGTTGCTCAATACGATCCTTCCGCCCAAAGAACCCATTCACATGCTGCAAGTCCGCCGCTCCATCATGCTTCATCTTCACTCGAACGAGCCAGATCTCAGCCAACCAGACTCCAACAACCTTATCCTCAGCAATATCCTGAACACCTTCCGCCTGTACAGCGTGTTCTTCAGAGTCCTCCGCCACACTCGTCAGATCGTGACAGACAGAGGAATGAATACCCCCAACCAACAAATGATCCACACGCACAACATTCGCGGCATTCCTCACAAGTTTCTCCGCATTTACGCTCGATAGATACTCGTACGTCCGCCACAAGACTTCATGCACATCAAAGATTGGGTCCCGGAAGTTACATTAATGCCAGAGACGAATTACCTCGTCCTTACGAGATGGACAGAGAGAGGGAACGTGAAAGAGACAATCGTGAACGCGAATGGGAACGCGAGCACAGGCCTCGCGAGTCTGGTCGTGGTGTGGAGTACAATCCAGACATCCATTCTCCTCATACAACTCATCGTCGTCCAATTCCTCCCCCTTTTGTACCCTCAGATTACCCTGAACCAGCACATTCTCATCAACAACACCAACATCAAAATTTGCCGCCCCCGCCCCCACCACCATCATCTGGACAACAGCAACGTTTGAGAGATCAAAGAGATCAAGAACAAACTTATTATCACGAAGGTGGTAATCCATATCCTTCTTTACAACCGCATATATCACGTTCCGATACTCCCGGTTCTAATTCAAACTCCAATAATTCCGGGATTGGTGCAGATGGACCTTCGCGGCCTGATTCACGAACACAGTTTTATGAACAGCAGCAGCAGCAACAACAAGACCGTAATATGCCACAATCTTTTAGACTTCGACCTGTTGGTAATTCAGAGGATATTGGACATGAATCAACTCGTGATTCTTCTAATACTTCAAATGTTAATATCAATGTCAATTCCAATGCGCCACCTTTATCCTCTTCAACAGGTCCTGGTCCTATCGTTCCTCCACCTATTCCTGCGATCGTAACTACGCCTTCTAGTGGGAACTCTAATGGACCTGGATCCGGATCTGGATCTGGACCTGGAGGTCATAACGGAACGGGAAGTAATAATGGGGGTGGTGTCAACAGTAACAGCAATAGTAACAATAACAATAACAGTAGTAATAACTTTATTACTCCTACTCTTCCTCCACCTCCTTCTGTTGGATCTTCTAACTTGGGAGACCAACATCACCATCATCAACTACAAACTTCGACTACTAGAAAACGGAGTAGAAATGATATGGAAGTTGATAGTGACGATGACGTAGGTGGTGATGGGACTGGTCTTAGTGGATATAAATTACAACAAGGAGAAGAGAGGGAGAGGGAGAGAGATTGGGAAAATAGAGTTGAACGAGAAGCATTGAGAGAAAGAGAGGGATTGAGAGATAGAGAAGGGTTAAGAGAAAGAGAAAGAGAGAGGGACAGAGATAGAGATAGGGGATCCGCGAAAAGGTATAGAGAACATCACCATAGGAGGAGTGTGGATGATTATGAAAGTGGTGGAAATGGAGGTGGATTACAAGATCGTGATCGTGATCGCGAACGGGAAAGGGAAAGAGATGGTATGAGGGATTAAGAATCCAACACAATGCAAGAAAAAAACATCAAAATGACGAGTGAAATCGAATCCTGTTTTGAAATCCTGAAATCCTGAAGTTGGCTGTTATTGGTAGAACACAGAACATAGAAAAATGACGATGAACGATGAACAGAAGATGGAATCTATGAAGAATCGAACCGAATATGAAATACGGTTTTATGGATTTAAACGAAGTAAAAAGTTCCCCTTCTCTTCCTCCTACACCCTTCTTTCCTCACCTTCCTTCCACCTTCCACCTTTTTACAAGCACACCTTCCGAACCAACCCTGGTCCCTCGGTTCCTCGGTCTAACCTTTTTTGGCGATTGGTAGTTTTTCATATCTTGGCACTTTTGTCATATAATTTTTTTTATAAGATTGTGATTTTTTCTTCTATTTTGCTGTTTTATGATGTGATGTGATGCTTTCTGTTGTCTTTTTTTCTTCTGTTATGTTAAACTTTGATAGTTCGGTGACGAAACGTTTGGACAAGTTTTTTTTTCCGTGTTGGTTGTTGATGTTGATATTTTGGGATGGGTTAGGTTCAGTAGGAGGAGGGGTTGGTTTTGGTTCGGTTGGAAAAGGTTGAGTGAGGGTAGAAATTGGAAGAGAGAGTTGCACGCGGGTAGATGATTGACGTTGATCCACGATCCATGACGAAATTTAACATGATGTTAAAACTATGACGTTGTGTTTTCCTTATCACTTGCGTTGGTTCAATTCGTGTGGGTCATACTAGCCCCGGTCGCTGTGGTTGTCTATTTTCATATTTTTGGTGATTGGAGGAAATGTGCTTTGGGTTGTTGGTTGGTTCCAATCTCTCTCTCTCCCGCTGATGTTTCAAATCTGTGATTGTTCGGGTGTTCAGAAAATGTTGACGTTTACTTTCTTGTTCTTAATTTCCCTTCTTTTTCTTTTTACTTCTCCTTCCCTCAGCCTCTCATTCAGTTCTTTCTCTCGATCCTGTTATTAATGGCCTCATTGTCTTTCTTCTTTTCTTTTTATCATATTCCTGTTCCTTCATTTTCTCCTTTTTATTCTTCTTTCTCTTTCTCTTTCTCTTTCTCTTTCTTCCCTTCTTCTTCCCTGTCCCTTCATCATCTCCCTTCTGATAATTTTGGGGTCTCGTGTAAAAAATGTATTTACAAAAAAAAACGTGTCATCTCATTCTTGAAATCTTGGTGAGGTCATTTAGCGCTTCAACACCAAATTGCCAAGCTTTTCCAACTCCAAGTGACAAGAATTTTGGACAGAATGAATATATAGATACATACAGTGCATACTCCTACTTTCTACTTTTTACTTCTACTTCTACTTCTACTTCTACCCCCTTTTTTCTAGCCATAGTAGACTGGTCACTGTCATTTGGGGTTTTGGATTTTGGGTACGAACAAAAAATATTTAAAAAGTAATTTCGACTCTTTGTTTGGACCTTTTTTTTTTCTTTTGCGTTCAAGTTTCTAGATTTATCTGTACGCCTAACCACTATACATATTGTTCATCTTTTTGAGTATTTAAAAAAAATGTTTTGTGATGATACTTAATACTTAAAACCTTTTATTACGTTTCACCGCTTTTCACCTATTGAGTTACAAATGGTCTCACAATGAAAAGACAACCTCGGATGGTAAATCTTCGGGAAGTCACGGCAAACACTAAACACACCCTAATGTCAATATCAATGATTGCAAATTTATCTCCCTTTCTTCGAAATCTGGATTTCCACACACACGCACACACTCCGAGCTCCATCTTTTTTTCATTTTGAACGTTTCTTTTTCTGATGATGTTTACTTGTCGAGAGCGCTTGATTGTCTGACGCCGCCTATTTTAGGATACTTCTTTTGGAAGTGATATTACCTTTTTCATTTTTTGTAAATTTAGATTACTTTTTTCACTACTTATAGGTTGCAGCGTGTAATATTGATTTTGTGCGTGTACGTGTACTCACTACTCGGTACGTGGGGGTTTCCTGGTTGTGTTATGTGTTACGCTACTGATAGTGTATCTTCCTTGAACTATTACTATCAGTATCACTATTATTAAAGAGATGGTGTATAAAGAATGTCCAATTGACTCTCCGTTTTTGTCTAGTAGATCATCCATCCTTGCCGTGGGTGAAATTTCTTGTTTTTATCCCTCGGTGCGTCATGAACATTGCCACCAATCATGGTTCACCGTCCAAGTGTATGTGTAATACGCCTGGGATTCCGAGTCTGCCGAGTCAATAACATTGACTCAATAATACTAATGTAGTATACTATACATATAGATGTAGCCTTTTACCGAGTCCAAATTGAGATATGCGCATGATTATTCCTCCGAGGGGATGAGGATGTTTTTAAAAAAAGTCATCGACAGTTGTTCCCCTCCAAGCTTCAACAGCACTTGCAGAGTCTGTTTCTTCTATGTTTTCGGATTCTCTCCCAATTGGATCGTACACATAGCATAATGTAGGTGAATCTACATGAATCATAAATACAAACTTTCCGATGTCAAGCAGTGAATGCATACTAATCCTTTGGAGATACTTGGATATTGAAAGTTTGTTGTTTTGTTCTATTTCTTCAATTAAACTTTTCTCTCTTATCTTTTCTCCCACTCCACGGAGTCTAAAGATCTGGCTCCTACTAGGCTCGTAGACTTGTAATCTACTAAAATCTAAGTGGTTAGAATCTTACTTCTCCCAAATAGTTCGAATTCCCTTCATGAATAAGAGAAGGTGAGACTCTGATTCCTTGGCGAAATTGCAATGTGGAATCGAAAATGATTCCCTCTCTCTCTCCTCTCTTCCTCAGACTTTTCACATATGAATAATACTACATAGTACGTACCTCCAAGTAATTGACTTGGGGATAAGTTGTAAGTTCGATATTGGTATTGGTTAGCGAATCCTTCTCACAAAGCCCGAAAGTTTTACAATTGAAAAGACTCCGTTGCTTCTTTTTTGACTTTCTAAAGTATGTACTTTGGGATCCATATGATCCTTAACGTTCAACTTTGTGTTCTTTATGCCGCTTAGATACACATCATGTATTTAGTGTATTCCATGAATCTTTCAGACGACGAGTTCGTAACGTGTGGTTCCCTGGATAATGGAAGAATTTAAATTTGAATATGAATATGATTATGGAATATTCGAATCCTGAATCGATGATCTCGCGATCATCAATTTACAATCACCGTTTAATTAATGACATGTTGGAACGAGGCTTGGTACACAGCTCCTGTGGCGCCACTCCAGAATGACAATTGACAACGAGTTAATTTATGAGTTCTTTCTAATGAATTCACTGATCGTAAATGTATTTGTGTAATATCAGACTTTTCATATATCAACCTGAAACACTTGAGATATGGAATATATATGTATACTTCTTAATGGGAATAACTTGTTAAATGGTGCATGTAGAACTGAATGGAAGGGAAGAAAGTAACATCTTCAGGGTGTCCAGGAACCTGGATGATAGCTGTAGTAGACTACGGTAAAACCGGAATGAACTTGAAGTTCTACTACTATAGTACGTGTGTTCTTGATCTGGACACTCCCAGAATAGCACAATTACATGGGCATTGGCCATGGTCTCGGTGGAAAAGGATTTGGTATATAACAATCATATCACATCCACAATCATGCCACCCAATGATCGTACCGGAAACATTGATTCATTAATTAATTCTTCTTATCTTATCTCTTTTTACATTGGTCTTGTGCCAAGCACCTGAGTAATCCATCCGGACATAGGGGCTAATTCGTTCACATGAATGCCATGGGCTGGTGACTCGTTAACAGAATCTCAATTCCATTCTATTGGAATGCTCTGTGTATCCAGTCACACTTTCACTGAACATGCATATAAATATAGGTGTATCGTTACTTGGCTTGCTCGGTAGTCCAGCGTGCTCCACGTCGACATTTTTATTTTCGTCTCAGTCCCCTGGTACATTTTGGCCATCACCGACGGTATACTTGCTTAAATTTAGCACACATACATTACATAGTAGCTCAATTAGCTCTAGTTATACTCTGTGGCAACATCTTTCAAGTCCCACACACCACCCGGCATTTTGGAAGGATAGCATTTTTGTGATAACATTAGAGCATTGACAACAAACTCGATTCTAGATCCTCTCTCATTAAAAACGAGCTTTTATACATTAAGAATTGAAGTAACTAAGTATTACTATCCGGTATCGGATGTTTGAAAAAAGTCTCTTTGATTAGATATTAAGGAAACTTCTGTTTTTTCCAGATTCATCTTTCTCTGGGAAAGGCCGATGTCGTCCGGCCATTACCCATACACTAACATCGATGAAGCATTGAGCTCATGACAACATGTGCTGTATTTCTATTTCAGAACTCAAATAAAAGGACTCATAATTCCTTCTCTTCTTTTCCGAAGTTCCCTTTTCTTTTCGGCTGGGTATATGACGCTACTGTTTGTTCTTTATAGATATGAATAAACACGGTGGGAGACAATATGTGTTATCTGCACAAAACAATCAATGATTGCCATTCACTTTTGATTGTAGTTTGGCTTCCGATATACCGTCCAACCCGTTTTCGTAGAACATATAGATATATATCCGTGTGCTTCTGTGTGACGAGAATTCTCCAGGAAGATATAGTAAGCAGTAGATGTTATAGATTGATGATGCTGATTCACTGGCCCATGGGAATAAGAACTAATGCCCAGAGGTAAAAATACCCTTGCTCAAGTCCTCCGTCGTGACCTCAAGTTCTTCGTCTTCTAATGAATTGTCATTTGATGTGCCACTGCACAGCCAACGATCATTCGAACACCTTGTATCTGACTCGTAATTGATTTGACAGCAACCTACTCAAGACGAAGCTAAGTCACCAAGAAAGATTATGGAAGCGGGAGACTTCTGGCTCAGGACGAAAATCACGGCCATGGCCAGAGCAAGTTTAGTTTGAATATCTGGACAGGTTACCAAGTAACCCTAGCTGATTCTTTGAGGGCGACTAGAATATTTCGTCTGAGTCCTATAGAACCCAGGTGCCATTATGTTTAACACTATACAATCAGAAAAGTGTGACATGTCATATTGTTGCTGGAATCTGGATTCCCGAACCTAGAAATAGATTGGTAATATTATCTCCTTACGTCCCCCTCCTGAGTGTCCGGACTCTTATGTTTGTTTTTCGTTGCAAGTTCCGAACCTCCTTGAAGACATCTACAATAGTGGTTCCGAACAAAGGGGATCATGAATGAATGATACGCTCGATGGTACCGATGTTCCAGGTGATGCAGCCTTGGCTTGTTCAAGTTACCAAATGTAATCGGCCTAATACCGCGAAGAGGCGCTAAATATAGTGATTGGGATTGCAGTTTCCATTGTGCATGTGAGTAATAAGGAATCGGTGTGAAAAACATTGAAATCCCGCCACCAGCTGGCATTTTGCTCACTTAGGGTCTTCCAATCTTACACCTTCAATAAAGCCGCCGGATTGTTAGCTAGACTATGACGTCGTGAGGTGAAGCCAAAGGGGCGTTATTCAATTTCCAGCAATTGATCATCTTGGTTAAGTCCACGGTGCCTTACGAACGTCATGACCCTGAAATCGTGTCTTCGAATTCCAAGCATGCAGTAAATTACAGCTCTAAAGTGCCTGTACAGAGCGCCCTGAGAGCGCCGCGGGTTGGATCTGATTCTATCAAAACTCAGTCTCAGTACTCGGGGATCATCCTCAAATCCAGACACCAAAAATGGGTTTCAAAAACCCGAAATGAGACAGAAAGTTGACAAATGATTGACGGTGGAGATCTAATGTCACAAGAGCCAAATTTGTTCAACACCGCTTTTGAATAACTTGGAGAAGACAGGAGGATAAGTTTTGTCCGGTTCCTCGTACTAAAAACCAGTATCCGTAACTTCGGAAGCACCATCCTCGGCACGGGACTACCTCTACTCTCACCACAACCGGTCTTCCGGCTACGCTCTACCACCTTTTTGGACGATCGGGATAATGATCCATGTGCTCAAATGCCGAGCCCGACTGCTGACCATTGTGGGTTTGGTTATGTACATTTGAGAGTTGCAGAGAGCATGTGGCTGGACTGACTAACTTCAGCTTACCCCCAACTTCCTAATGTTCACTACTTCATACATGTAATATTCCTATAGAAAGGCCATACCAAGTGTGTGACGACAACATATATTTAACCGGTGAACCGATGATTTGAGGTTGTATGACATCGTCCCGAGGTTCCTCTTTTAAAATCAGTGTGGTTGGTGTCTTTCGAAATCTGGTCTATACTTAACTGTTCCTGTTAAACTCTCGTTTTCTCCGTTTCAAACCCGTACACCATGCTCTTGATAGACTTATTCTTATACGTTCTGCCTCTGCCTCAGGCTGAAAGGCAATCACAATGGTATCCTCGTGCCGAGGGCACTTCCGTCTGCATACGTCACGGTATCCTTTACCACCTATATGTGTTTCTGATAACTGTCAAGTAAATCTAGGAAAGATAGACCCACCGAATGATGCATCCGCATCAAGTTATTCGGAGGGAACAAATCGCCATCCATCGCCATGGTGCACTACCGTACATACTAAGTACATACGAGGTCATCAACGAGTATTCATCTTTCCATCGTTATCGGAGGATGGGAAAGTAAGTAACTTTACTCCCAGTGAAAACGCCCTCCGGCCAGATTCTGCTGTGTACCGAAAACACTCCCAAGAAGAACATTCTACAATCACAGCAACAAAATAAAAGAGGGGGCCGAACTATCTTATCACACCCATCCTGAACCTGCCGAAGCTAGCTCTAGTACTCAGGAGACTGTTAATGGAGGAGGAGAAGGCCAATTGGAAATGGAAATAAATAATCCTATGGTACGTTCATTGTTGTTACATCCTCCAAGTCATTATTAATTTTATGTTCGGGACCTCTTCTAGGATGTTTCTCAGGTCAATTACCCTCCACCAGAGCACCCGGATCTTCCTGAAGGCTCTGACAACATGGTTGAGGATCATACTCCAGAATCTCCTAGGTCACAACCTGAAATACCTGCTTCGACGGCTGCAAGCTCAGTGAACACCACACCTCTGCCAGACCCACTTTCTAACTCATCTGATGGTCCTGATGAATCTGTACTTCACGCTGAAGCAGATCAGCTTGAAGAACTTGAACAAGTACTTCAATCAATTCAACTCGATGATCAACGAAATGCTCAAGAGTTTATTAACGAACTCCGATCTGCTACTCTTGATAACTCTGGTCTTTCTAAGGCTGCTCTCCAAAATCTCCGGACACCTCCAAAATCAATTCTCGATCTTGATCTCCCCAAGAACCGTAATCTCCGTATTTCCCTCGATATCTACTTCGCTACAAAAAATGCATCACAAGCAGTTTACAAACAAGTTTCGGAAATCTGTGCTCATCATATCCCTGATTATACACCACTATCCTACCACACTCTTAAAAAGAAACTTGGCGAGATTACTGGCGTTGTTTCTATCAGTCATCACATGTGCCCAAATAGTTGTGTCGCTTTTACAGGTCCATTCAAAGATGCAGATACATGTCCTGAATGTGGTGCTTCTCGATGGGATTCCCGAAAATCCAAACCTAACAAGTCTCCTGTCCCAGCAAAAACATTTTCCACGATTCCGTTAGGACCTCAACTCCAAGCTTACTACCGAAATCCTAAAAGTGCTCATGCAATGAAGTATAGGCAGGAAAAAACAAAGGAAATTGTTTCACAACTTACACAAGGAGGCTCGATGGATGATTTCAACTTTGATGATATCACAAGTGGTTCTGAATATCTCAAGTGTGTACAAAATGGCTCGATAAAGGATAATGATATTCTTTTGATGTTTTCGATGGATGGTGCACAACTCTACGAGCACAAAATGTCCGATTGTTGGATTTATATTTGGGTTTTACTCGAGCTCTCTCCAGGAAAACGTTACAAGAAACATCACGTTATTCCAGGTGGATTTATTCCTGGACCAAAGAAACCCAAAAATATCGACTCTTTTCTTTTCCCTGGTCTCTATCATATTTCGGCCTTACAACGTGAAGGCCTTCAGATCTTCAACAGTATCTCAAAGAAAACATATGCTTGCAAGCCCCATATATTTATTTCAACTGCCGATGCACCTGCAATGGCATATTTGAGTGGTCTAGTAGGTCATAATGGAGCTAATGGTTGCCGACTCTACTGTGACGTTCCTTCACGACATCGCCATGGTGCTACACATTACTATCCGGTTCTTCTACAGCCTGAAAACTATAACGTACCTGGATCTGTACACGAAGATGTTAATCTTGCTGACCCTCGACTCATACCACCTCAATCAAAATATGATGAAAACCTTCAGCTTGTTCTTCAAACCACTATTGCTTCATATGACCAGGTCCGAAAGGATACTGGTATTAGCAAATCGTCAATTTTTAGTGGGATAGAGTCACCTTTGGGTGTTCCAGGAATGTTTGGTCTTGACACGATGCATCTTGTTGGGCTGAATATTCCTGAGATTCTCATTAGCCTCTGGCGTGGTGATATGAAGGCACACTCGACTTTGGATGATAAGGAAACATGGGATTGGGCAATTCTCAAGGGAGATCTCTGGAAGAAACATGGTGATGATGTTGCAAATTTGCGACCATTCCTACCATCCTATTATTCACGACCTCCTCGTCATACAGAGAAGATAAACAGTGGATATAAAGCAGCAGAGTATCTTACCTACGTCTATGGCTATCTTCCATTTTTACTTCTCAACAAAATGCCAGAACGCTATTTGTTGAATTTCTACAAGCTAGTCCAGGGTATTCGGATTATTATGAAGGATACTACAACTCAAGCTGAACTCCATAATGCCCACCATCTTCTTGTTTCCTTTCTCTATGAATATGAAGTGCTATATATTCAACGGAAAGAATATCGAATGCACTTTGTTCGAAGATGCTTACATAATCTCTTCCATCTTGCTCTCGAAACACTTCGGCTAGGTCCTACCTCTCTTTATGCACAGTGGACAATGGAGCGGACCATTGGAAATTTAGGTCAAGAGATCCGACTACACTCTAATACTTATGGAAATATTATGGAAATAGGTTTGGCAAGAGCAAGAACCAATGCATTTATGGCTCAATATCCTGAATTCGCACCAGCTCCTACTCTTCCATCTGGAACTGTTGTACTTGAGGGAGGTTATTATATCTATAAACGACCTACTGATGACAAAGCTCGAAGAATTATGGAGCCTGAAGCATGTGCACTAGAAGTATGGCTGGAGTTGCAACATTTATCAGAGTATATGACAACACATGTTGTACGGAAAGGTCGAATACGGTTACCAAATGGTCACTTGGTTTCTACTGCATGGAAGGAAGATCAAAAGGCTGAAGGGAGAATATCACGAATGGTTAAGGTATGTTTATTCAAATCTACTATAGTATTTTTAAAAATCAAATATATATTAGATATCAACTTCTCCTAACAAAGAAGAGTATGGCGAAGTTCTCTATTTCTTTTACATCCCCAACTATCCTCAACCATTACTTGCTATGATTTCCTTATTCGACCCAGTCAATGAAGATGTCCTAATGGCCACATATGGAGTTTTAAAAATATGTGATCATACACGTCACAAAAATGTGCGAGTGATGGAGGTGACTTGTATTAAGGAGGTTGTTGCATTACTTCCCATAAATCCACCTCCAATTGGAAGCCCTGCAAATGGTCCTTATTGTATTCTTGAAGAGCTGGGAACATCAATGGTACGAAATGTGGGAGCAGAGTTACAGCAAGCAGAAGAGCCTGAAATGGACTTCGAAGATAGTGATACGGACTCCGATGATTGATGTATGTGTAATAGCCAAAAATAGAACACTTCTTTCTCATCTTACCATGACTATCATTTCTTCCCCATTCTCTTTTCCTGGCGATACACGGTCTAGTCAAAGGCCTAGTACACCAGTAAATTCTGAATATGGTCAGAAGGATCGTTGGCATGGAATATATGATCTTCCTGGCTTAACATCATCGCCGCCAATCACCACCTCGCCAACGAAGCAAAACAATCATAATGACTACAAATCCACTTTAATCTCATCATCATCAACATTACTGGCTACTAGCCATGCAAAACCCACCAAAAAGCATGATATTTTACGTGTAAGTCAAAGTAATGTTCATATATGCACTAAAATACTAACGGAAAATTTTTTTTAATGTAGGAACATTCTACTAGTACTCATAATATACTCAAGCGAGCTACTATGAGTGATTTGAAGAATTGGAGCCCCGCATTCGCAGCATATCATATGCAAGTCAAAAAACAAAATGAAGAACAGAAGAAGATAATCGATAAACTCAATAAACAAGTTCATGAACTCAAAGCTTTGACGTCCGAAGCATCAACATCAACAAGTAGTAGTACCGAGAGGAGTGTAGACAAAGCAGGTTATAGTTATAAGCAGCTATATACCTATACTACAATTCAATTAAAGGAAGCAAGGTACGTATCAAGCTATTATTTCCAGTAGTAGTACTTACAGCTACTCTACTAGACACAACTATGAGGTACTATCTGAGAGATTCAATGTCCTCCAGCTCGACAAAGTCTTTGATAAGCTAAGCGATGCCAAGAAAATTATTGATCCTTTCAAAGGACCTATCAAACCACCCGACAATGCCGAACAAATCTTTTGGAAAAGATCCCACTGGAACGCATCACCACTATCAAAAAAGAAACATTATGGATTTCTTGTTTATAAAGATGGAACCCCTTGTGATGAAGAAAAAAGAGCAGAAATACTTGATACAGCCCGAGGTCTATGGCGGGATGCAGAAATAATTGCTGGATGGCGAGGAACAACCTATGGAAAGTGTGGAAATGTTTTTAGGGATTATTATCGCTCATCAATGAATACCAAGTATCCCATCTTTCGACTTTGCGAAAATCACTGGAAGGCCGATCTCATTGCAACTGAGAAGTATGCTGACTGGGCAAAAAATAACCCCCCTCTCGTTCGCTCTTTAGGAAAAGAGGATGAAGCACTAGATCTTACCAAAGTTGAGGTAGAGGAAGAGAAGTTTATAACGAAGTTAAATTTGAAAGGAAAGCAAAAGGCACAGGATAATGGTAGCAGGAAACGGAAGCTTGAAAATATTGTACTAGATGGTCTTGAAGATGATGGAGATGGAGCAAAGCGTCAAAAAAAAAATTCTCAGAGTATGTTAGAGGTGAGTAATATATATATATATATATATGATATAAACATTAATACTAACATTAATATGAATACAGGGTATAAACATTAGTGAACGAATCTCAACACTACAAATGGCCTCGACATCTTCAACACTTCTTGCTGAAGCTCAAGCATCGGCAAGTATAGGCCATATAACACCAGAAGTAATCGTATCAGATCCTTCTCCAAATCTCACCACTACCTTTCCTCCACCCTCAACATCCGAATCTGTTAACACTGCACCCATCCCCCCAACATCGAAACCTGCCGATGCTACACCAGCATCTATTCCCACTATTCCATCCATTACACTCTCTATTTCGTCATCCAGTGGGAATATCACTACTGAATTGACCAACCAACCCACTGCTACCACATCTACAACAACGGCTACCATGCCATCTGCAGCAGCTACTTCAGCCACATCCAAAACTACCTCTCAAATCATCTCTTCCATCAACCCCCCTTTCCCAACTGTAAACCAAATTTCCGAGCAACCAGTCCCTTCTTCCAACAATCACATCCGCTCTTTGCCACATCCAACCATCACAGACACAAATATCGATCCTGCTCTGCTTAATCCAACTATCAGTAACAGACCTACAACTGTAATGCCTCCAGGAGCTCAAACTATCACTCCAATCATCGCTTTGCCGAGAATTTCAGAAGCTTCAAACTCCAAAGAACCAGTTGGCATAGTAACGGCTTCCACTGCCATACCGCAACCTGCTGCAAACCCTCTGCAAATTCTTGCTGCATTTTCATCATCACTTATCCAACCACCTGCTACGACAAGTCAATCAACAGTATCCTCAAACCCTAATGTCACGGAGCTAGGAGTTGAGGTGAATATACCTCTCCTTGATGTTAGTCAATGGCCAGATCATCTAGACAAATCCGTAAGTAATCATCTTTAGTTTGAAACTATACTCACCAACTTTGTCTTTAGAAGGCTCATTTGCGAGAATATTGGGATCTCCCAAAGATTATCAAGGCCAAGTGTGCTCGTGCATCTCAGACAAAGAACAAAGACAAGGAGAAGTCATATGCAAATGGTTCATCGGTAATTGCTCCTGAGTAAGTTCAATTTTCATCTAATTTGTCGCATTTTAGCTTACTGTAGGATATACAAAGGAATATCTATGGTAAAGCTTGGCTTGAGGCTCACGCAGCAGCCTCGAATGTGTCGAAAATACCTCCGTTCACGCAATTCATTAAAGACTGGGAGAGTCTACCTTGGGAGCAAATGCTGGTACCGTGTTTCCTCATGATTTCTTTCATTTTTCTTAGACTGATATGCTATATTATAGCCCTTTGTTCTACAGGCTGAAGCCTCTGCTTTTCCCTCTGTACGTTTTGATTATCTTTTGAACTTATATGCTTAATTGAATTCTCGGGCATATTATTATAGAAAACTTTTATTCTGAATAAACCATCAAAAAAAGCGAAGAACCGGAACTAGGTGTTGCAATGTTTGGACATGGCGGGAGCTTGGGTGTAGTCTACAGGTGAAAAGTTGTGTGTATGTATGACGGTGTTGGGAATTGGTAGCAGTTGGATGGAGGGCAGAAAATTGGAGAGCAGTGACATCGTGACATCGTCACGTCACCTTTCGAGTAGTCTCAGAGAGTCGAGACGAGTGGGAGTAGTATGGGGTGGTACCAGTATGTATGCAAAATACTTATTTGTTATAGCAGGTGGTATAGGATGGTGTAGTGTAGTATAGTATATCCCCCCCTGTACCATTCTATTCCTAATAATTATTTGCGTGCCAAAACAGAAGGATGGGCAAGGATTAGAAAGTGAATTTGATCCTATTAGAGGCCGTTTCATACCTGCTACAACTATTGCCTCTATTCATAATGGTGTGTAGAGGTACAAATTAATTGAAATATACACATGCAATTCCAGCATATACCATTATGGACCGTGTGGATATGTGAATAGGTACCATGTGGTACAATAAGGTTTTAGTTGAGGTGATTCTTCAATACCACTAGATACCTGTAGGTACCACTCAAAATATATACCACAGAATTAAGTAGTACTACGAAGTAATCACTGGAACTCAAGTGTGCCATTCGCACTATGCCAGTACCTTTTCCCACAGTGGATAAAATGATGGTACTGAAAGGTGCCTGACAGGATTGCGTTTTCACTGGGCTTTACTGATCATCCCGTGACGGGGTTTTGACCATGCATCAGTAACCTTAATCTATAGCACCGAACCGAAATTTATGTTGTGTCAAACCTACTGGGGACCGATCGCTCTAAGCTTTTAATAGTAAGCAGTTATCGACGGGCAACCCTTTGGCTGTCTAGTTTCAGAACCACACCGCATTAAGGAACGTGCTTTGCCACCAAATCACAATCCAATGTTCACAAGACCTATACAAATCCACAACCATCCATACAATTGTTGTAGTTAATGGGTATAATCAAAATCAGACATAACAAACATTCCCCTTGCGTTTTATTTGTTGGTTGTAAGAATGCAGAAAAAATAATTGAATATCCATAGTCCCTAGTAGTAGACAAATATAGTTAGAATATATTTATCTGTATTTTCGCATTAGCGAATACGGCGGGCCTTGTTTCACTTTCTACTAACTCCTCTTTGACGGAAAAATTAACTCTGATTTTTGTATTGCTTATGATAACTTAATAACAAGTAATGACTGTACAGAATGTCTATCGACCGTTGCGAGCGGAATCTTACTCGACATTGACAACGACGTCCTGTCGCAATCAGGCCGCAATGCCAATCATAATCAAATCTCCATATGTGCATTACATACTGCCCCGACGGCATATAATGATAATGATAAATAATACATGGTACTGTACCTTAGTCAATGACTCATTATAAATTTCAATGACCAGGACTGAATGTGCATTTCAATGCAGGACACCAAGAAGCTGTTGAGCGTTCAACAGAATCCGGAAAATGACATTGAGGACGTTCCCCGAAAATCGTGTTCGAGAAGTACCCAGGTAATTTTGTCGACCTTGATAGTCCATTGGTCGAGTCAGGGTCGATGCCACAGGCAACAACCTTCATAGAACCTGTCATATCAACCATCCATTGTCAGCCTCAACTGACATAACGTTATTAAAAGGTCCCAAAAGATCCCTCGGTTTTTTTTAAACTCACTCCAAACTTTTGCTTGCCCATCCCAATAGGCATTCAAACTCTCTTCATTCGGTAAAAAATCATAGGTATACTCATCCACTTGACATGCATTCTCCTTGCGGCGCATTACTTCAAATTCAATAAACACATCGTCAGTCGAATAACCATCATACTGCGCCTTCAATTCAAGTACGACGTCCATTACGCAAGGTTTCTTCGAATGACGGTACCGAGATTTCCCATTAACATCAGCAGACCAAACCGGTTTGTGTTTATCGACTGTCTTACGAGCCTGAGATAACATCAAACGAGCACGAAATCCTGAATCTGAATTGGTCGGTATTTCCCTTGTCATCCTATCTCCAGTAATCCCCGATAATGAAGTTGTTGTTATTGCTGTTGTTGAAGTGGCTGTTGAAGTTGAAACGCGATATTGATTCTCTCGATCAGGGATAACTGAACCACGGCGATTGCGAGGTGGCCGAACTTTACACCGCCCGCTAAGATATTCTTCAGTTGGGGTTAAGTGATTCCTATTACTCAATATCGACGTCTTTCTAGTTGGCATACGATCCTTCCTTTGTCTTCTTGCAACTGTTGTATCAGATAAATTATCATTCGCCATATGCGCTGGTATATTTAAAGACGGGTTGTGAGATAGGGGGTAATGATGATGGCATGAAATGTTGGAACGGGGATAATGCTGTTTGGTGGGAAGACTGCTCTGCTGTAACTGTGATCGTGACACTTTCGAGATAGACCTTGGTGTGGATCTCGTTTTCATATTGGTGAGAACATTCCATAAAGGTAGTTCATTGCCTTCACGATGTCCATTCCCAAGTTTAGGAGATTTTTGCGCTGATTCGGACGCATTCTCGCCATAACTATGGTATATGATGTAAGATTCGGGGAAAAACGTTCCGAGTCTATGTTAGCCTTTCTGTACAGACCCCCAGAAAAGTTATGGCAAAGTAGTAGCCGCTGAGATCTCACCTTTTCTGTGTGGAAGCAGTACTGTGACTGATCTTCTTCGCCGAACTTTGTTGATACGGGATTGCTCCGATCGTAAACGAAGAGTTATTATTGACGCATGAATCCATTGTGGAGAAGAACTTTGGTTGTGTCGAATTAGGATTGGCTTGGAAGGGAGGGCGTATGTATTGGTTTAGGGAGTGACGACTGCGGCTGACAATAGACAGGACTCGATGTGATGGTGACCAATTAACATATTGCGATCGTGACCAGCCTCCTGGTCTGACTTAACCGATATGATGATGTAGCCATAAGCTTCATTGCAGAAGTCCATGAGGCTTCACTTGTGATAACGGCGTTGACAATCCTGTGCAGAAGGATCACGGCCTGAATCCGGTATGGCGAATGGTGAACACGTAACACGCAGTCCATAAGTCGGAAATCGACCACGTAGCCGCCTGAGTATTCATCGCCAACTGTGTGCATAGCCTTGAAACTTCTTTGAGAAATCAGTGACCCACACTCGGGCATAGGGGTTCCATTTAGAAGGATTCGATTCATGTTGTTAAAAAGTGCATATTCAAACATTATACTCAAGGAAATCCTAGGGTTCTGTTTACTCTGAAAAATTAGCAGATTTTAGGTAACGAGTTATTTTTTTTGAACTTACATGGCAATTGAGCTACGGCGATGTATCTGGCATCAAAACTTTGGTGAGTAAATATTAGTGTGGAAGCAGCAATTGATGAAGTGATGGCATTAATGAGAGCTTGATATAAATAAGCCAACGCTTGATGGTATTCTCTAACCCTTATACCATCATCACCGAACAGAAATACCATTAGACAATGGCAACAGCCACTCAGCAGGCTTTAGTTTGGTGTGGAAATCAATCAACATAAAATAGATATCTGATAGAAAGCTCTATACCGGACATGCGTGAGGTCTACGGAAGGCCGTGCTCTACATTGTCCTTCCATTCTAACAGACAAAAGCTATCATCGGTAGACATGTTCCGCTGAAAACAATGAGAATGCCGCATACATCAAGCCTATTTGAAGAAGACTCACAATGGAGATTCGCAGCAATCTCAGCCTCAGCCCTATCACCGTTTGCCAGTAATTTCTCCTTATTGTACAGCAATTCCTCACGGTTTTCAACAGAGAACTCTTGGTTTTGAGCTAGAATGGAAGAAAAATAAGCCTGCGGACTTGAAATCCGTGAGAGTTTGAAACATACTTTCGACAATAGCATCGACAGGACACGCCTCTTGGCAGAACCCGCAGTAGATGCACTTTGTCATATCAATGTCTAAAGGCGGGTGTCAATAGCTTGCAAGATTAGATATTTAGGATACGAACCATATTTAGTTGTCTTTCGCGATCCGTCCAAACGAGGCTCGCTCTCAATTGTGATTGCTTGAGCGGGACAAATTGCCTCGCAAAGTTTGCAAGCTGTTCAAAAAAGACGTCAGAAACGAAGCACCGTCGCAAAAAAAAAAAAACATAACACACCAATGCAGCGCTCCTCTCCGCTGGGGTAACGGCGTAAAGCATGTTCGCCACGGAAACGAGGAGATAGCGGGCCCTTCTCGAAGGGGTACATGATTGTATAAGGTGGTCGGAAGAAGTTTTCGAGTACGATCCACATTCCTAGTGCAAGTCAGTTGCAGTAAAGAGTTTAATAAGGGACGGAATACCTCGGAGGATCTCAGTAAAGAAGAAGAGATGAACTGCTTTGTCGATAGCACTAGGCCCATTGCTGTAAGGATTAATCTCTCTACCATAGGCGTCGAATGTCGGTGCAGGGGATTCGTGGCGGTGGTTGTTCCTTTCGTTGAGCTTGCTCTCGAGACCCCCGTTAGGAACGTGTTGAGCATGGGAGCACGTTGAGCTGGACAACAAGCGGCGAGCTATAAGAGCATCTGTAGCCGAGTGGCGAGTGGCAGCAATTGCCAGACGAGGCTGGAGGCCGACGATGAGACGAGGTCGTGCAAAAGACATGGCAGAGAACGTCGAGAACGTTTGCAACAAACGGAGGGGTAAGGGTCACGCGTGACATGGTTACCCAACCAATCAGATCACGAGCAACTCAAACCTTCATCTCCAACCAAATGTCAAAACAGCAGAACAAACCCCCGGCTCTCACTCCCCAGGGTATGTGTGCAATCCTACACTAACTCCAGGTTCTCATTGGGTTGAATCAGCCAGAGATCCAACAGAACTTTATTCGGATGCAGAATGAGCTCCAAGCATTAACAGGCAAAATAGGCGAGCTTGAGCAAGAAGCAGATGAACATTCGTATGGTCTATTCCTTATCACCTGTCTTTCTGACTCAAACTCTCGTTTGCTAGCCTCGTGCTCAAGACTCTTAACGAAACTCTTTCGGAGGAACCAGACCGCAAGTGTTTTCGTTTGATTGGTGGTATTCTTGTAGAACGAACCGTGAAAGACGTGGTTCCCGCACTCCAAACGAACCGCGATGGGGTACGTGGAGCTCGGCCCCGATCTGTCAGTCTCTAACTATTTTAAAAAGATCCTCAAAGCGGTCAGCAGTCTCACTGAACAATACAAAACGAAGGAACAAGAACTCGACTCGTTCAAACGCGATTTTGGCGTTCGACCAGCATAGTTCGCTCTAGGAGGCTGTGTCTCGAATTCAAATATCCCTCATACCTCTGAGGCTATTGAAGTGGAGTGGCAATAATGTACAGAAGCTCGGGGGGCTTCAAGTCGAATGGACTCCTTACAGACAAATCCAATCTGAGCGTATGCTCATCATATCTGATATCCACACTACCTCATCGGTGCACACGTGACCCCGATCTAAGCGTTAGGTCCGAACCCGCTCGGAACCTGCTCCAAAGTCAGATATTAATTCGAAGCTACAGCAAAAAAGAATAGGCGCTGTACTGAATTCCAGTTTAATCCATTCACTCTAAGTATTATTTCCCCAATTTACAGCAGTTCTAAGAGCCATAAAGGCTATTTTTCGGAATTGCGGTCATCGAAGACCATAACAACCGTTGTAGCCAAGGTAACTTATGGGTACTCTGGAACATTGTAAATCATGTGGGAATCGCAGCAGCTTCCACAACGCCTTTTCCACACCCTTCTCTCTCTCTCATCTCCTTCTCCTTCTCCTTCTCTCCGCAACGACCGTAGAAAATAAAGGTTCCTCTCAATAGAGCCCACCCACTCACTCCTTTCATTTCTTTAAACATCCATTAAAAACTCAAACAAATCCAAATTCAAAATCATGTTGTTGTTAACTTCCCTCTTCCTCCCTATCCTTACCATCCTACATGGTATTCTCGCATCCCCGTTTCTGCAAGTTTCACAGGAACTTCAGGACTAACCCACAAACACCGCAACCATATCCGTCAAACTCAATCCTTCGATCCATCTGCCATTCGTCGTACTTCAGCTCAAATTCAAGCTTTCCTTGTAGCTCATAACATTGTTCGTGTGCGGCATCATGCTCAACCTCTTAAATGGTCTGTTCCTTTGGCTGAAAATGCTGAAAAATGGGCAGACCAATGTATTTTCAAACATACAAATGGTGTTTTGAGTGAGAATCTTATGGAGAGATTATTGTTGCTGGTACTGGGGATTTTTCAATTCAAGCTGCTGTTAAGACTTTTGTTCAAGATGCCAGTACGTCTTTCTTTTTCCTTTTCTTCTCTATTTCTTTCTTCGTTTTCTTTTTTTTCTTTTCTTCTTACGTCCATGTTGATGTGGATCTCTTTCCACTTGTATCACAAAGTACCCTTGATGGGTTAATGGTGCCTGACACCACTTACGTTTCACAAAGAAACACTTCTTATTCCCCCACCTACACATTACGTTTTCATTTCAATTGATTTAGGAACGGATTGGGGGAAAAGGGGTGGGCGGAGTATTCTCCAAAAAAAAAAACGCCCACATCCACCAACAACTTCTTACACTCATACTCTTCACCATCCACTACTCAATTTTCAATATTCAATATACTAAATAAAAACCTACTTATATCCTTTCATTTAATTCAAAAACAGTCGAATGGGATCCACGTAACCCTAAATACACCCACTTCACTCAAGTAATCTGGCAATCAACCACCGAACTTGGATGTGCAATTTCCAAATGTCCAGATTTACTAGGAAAGAATAGTGGTACAGCTACACTCTACGTTTGCTTATACAATCCACCTGGTAATGTGATTGGTAAACTAAAGTAAGTTTTTTTTTTTTGAAACCCCACATCCACACCCCACTCTCGTTCTCTCTTCCTCCCTTGAAATTTTAAAAGAATTATTTTCTGATTTGAAGCCCACATTTATCAGCGAGAACGTGAACCCTTGAAGTAGCAGAACCCTTGAAGAAGAAGAGGAGGAAGGGGTGTTCTTCAACTTTCACTTTCTTTTAACCTTTAATTGAAGACAGATACCCCATCGACGACCATTCTTGACCATACGCCAAGCGCGCTTTCTGCATACCAAGCTTTTGGGTCTTTGTGTGTGCAACTTTGTTAACAATCTCCTTGTGTTCTTAGACCTCCCTTTCTCTTGAACCTGATTGCGCCAAGTGCGCTTTGTCCCACTCTTAATAGTTCTTTATACTCTGAATCATTCATGTTTATGAACTTCATAATGACGTTCGAAGAGTGGTCAGCTGGTTGTTGTTTACCTTTCCAAATCTTGATTGCTATTGCTATTGCTTCGCTTTCTTTCAATTCAATCATTCCATCGTCCCAATTGATTATTAAGGCTGTTTCGTCAATTCAATGTATTTCTTGGTCATGCAGTGTTTCGAAGATAGAAATTATATTTTAGAACGTTGAACAAAAGCCGGCCTGAGAGAAAAGGTAACGCTAAGAGGGAACAAAACAATAACACCAGAAAGAAAGGCTAGAAGGTATCCATCGAAAACACTTTGCTATCATCCTTTTAGGTTCGTCTCCTTCGCGGTAATCTTGACGGTACACTTTCAAGAGCTGTCCTTGTTTCCTGTCTTAATCGCCGAGAGTATTCCGCAAACGCAGCATTTTGTGTCAATTGGGGTGGCGCTTGTGTTTGCAGATGTGGAGGGTTCGCATTTGTACGTTCAATCCTGTACATTGAGTTTTGTCGCAACATTGGTGGTTGGACATATCTCCTCGGTTCTCCACGTATCGGGACGCCTTGGGGAGTCTACGGGAAGTCATAATTGACTCTTTCTCATGCAAGATCAACAGGCAAAACATCGTTTAACAACGTACCTGAAGTGGTTGGACAATAGGACCGTTGTTTCGGTTGGTTATTGTGGACTGATAGTCGCCAAACATACTATATTCACGAGAAGCCATCATAATGTCTTCCATGTTCCGCTGGAAAATCCCCTGAGTCATAGCCAGATCTCTCATGATTTTCTGTTGAGAAGGAGCTTGCGCTTGCGTAGTTCGATAATCCTGTTGCGTACCCCAGTTAGATCTCTGAGTGTTCGCGTCAGAATGAAGAGCTGGAGTGGGAGCATTCAAGTTCATATCAAAATGCGGATTCGGCTCATAGTGGGGAGCCGAAGATAAGAGCGTCGAACCCAGCTGTACGGCGGATGGAGCAGGCTGTGAGTAAACATAAGACGAAGTTCCGGTCCAACGGCTTTCCAAGTAGCCAGAGTCTTGAGTAACATGAGTCGAAGCATTTACTAGAGTATTACCACCGGGTATTTGTGAAGGTTGCGGAACAGACTGAACACAAGAAGCACCATGACCAGGAGTTCGGTCTTGACCACTGTGCATTTGGTTCTCACGAACTGGAGGTGGTACATATTTCCCTTGAGGAACAAACGTCTTGGGGGTAAGAGCGGAGCTGAGTTTGGCATTTGACATATCGTTAGGCATGCAACCCTTGGAACGGCTGAACCGTAATTGGTTTGGATTTCCGTCGAGACCCGCGCGCCCGTGGTCTTCAGCTTGAACCTTATCAGTTCTTAAAGGACTTGATGCCTTGAAGCTGAACGGGAACTGAGCACAATCTTGCGAATCTTGCGAATCTTTATCCAGTTTGACCTTTTCACGGATGGTGACGGGTGCCTTCACTTTACCTTTTGATCTTGGAGTCAATGGGCTGGAACGTTCAAGTGTGATTGAAGAGTCCGGGAACATGACAACAGGCTTAGGCACCGGCGTAAGAGTTTCCACCGTATGAGAGGACTTCTGAATGTCGGTACCAAGGTTTAGTTTACTAATAACTTCCTCTAGAGTCGTTTCGTCTTGAAAGCCAATGTCTCGGGAAATACTATCTTGGTCACCAGTTAGAGCTTGTCGACTAACCCCCAGATCCTGCATTGCGAGCTGAAAAATGCGACCAGAAGTCGAAATAGCCGATCGAACCGAGACAGCAGACTGAGCACTAGTGATACTCTCTCGCCTTTGTCGAACAGCCGCGGATGGGCTCTTCCTCCTGATCATAGCCTTTTTACCTTTATTCTTACGAGGTTTCGGTGAGGTATCCAATGGGGAAGGCTCCACTCTACTATCGTCTCTCTGTCCTTGAACGAGGGAAATACCCGCCCCCAACCCCTGTTATTTAAATTCCATTGGCTTGAGTTATAGTAAAGACTCTAAGTACATACCTTGTTCAATATATGTTCCTTCCTAGGCTTTGAAGCTTCTCGTACAATTAACGCGTTGGCCATTTTTGTGGCAGGGGAAAGGGGTTCCTTCCTGGAGTGGTCTTCAACGTCGTCTCCGATCCCTCGCGCAGAAACTGAATCCAGCATATACGCACTACCTGAAACTGTCGCGGCTGAGCTTTTGTCATCGGATTCCGGCGAGTCCATTGCCGACACCGAGTTTATGATCCAACTGCTAACTTTTCTACGATTTGCTGCTACTTTCTGGTGTTCCGCGGTAGGTTTAAATTGAAGTGGCTGGATAACACCCATCATCGACCGAGAATTTTCCACTGGGAAGGAGGGGAAGGGGATCTGACCAACACAGGGCATTCGCATTACAAGAATAGGACTAGGCTCAGTACTTGGAGTTGGAATTGCATCGATAGTCACATCTTTGCGATTCTTTTTGCCCTTGCGTGCCCTGCGGCGTCGTTCCTTCTCCTTCTGGGCCCCTCTGTTTTCTGACGCCATACTAACCTCCGTACTTGGGGCTTGAGTCCAGTTCGGGCGGTCGCAAGTGTGACCCGCAGGTCTGCGTGTTGTTGGGGTTTTACGGGCTGGTGAACAGCCTTCTAGCGGCGCCTTTGCCCAGTTAGGTTTATCCGCAGTGTGCTCAGAACCTCCCTTCACATCAGCCAAACGAACAGATCGATCATCAATTAAAGAGCTTTGGTTGTTGGCCAATAACTCCTGTACAAAGTTAGGGCTCTGTGTTGGTATCTATGACGTAATGGTCAGAGACCATATAACCTTGAGTCTTAAGAAACTCACGTTTGTACTATCCACATGTGTTGCAAAATCGGGTAGGGTCAGGGTCGGTCTGTTAGTCTCAGATATAGCCGTAGAAATGACATCCTGGGTTGTTGTTTGCAATGTTATCGTTTCATTATATCCTTTTTGGTCGTTGGCATTCAGAGTCGGTCCCATCGTACTAATAGCCAGTGTTGTAATGGCTTCTTGAAGCAAGAAGATCTGACGTTCAAGATCCTCTGCTTGGTTCTTGGTCGGATGATGGGTTGGTAAATCTGTCGTAGCATAAGGAGCAACACATGCAACTGCGCCATCCAATACGTGACAACTTTCTTCAAATTCTGTGTCAAAGGTAGTGCGATCGATCAAAGTAAGTTCGCTATTTGGTCTGCACAGTCTAATATTGGGTCCTTTGGATACCGCAAGCATTTGCGACGAATTTTCTGCAGTACATCCATCTGGAACATAATCAAGGGGCCAAGTCGGGGATAATGACAATGAAGAAAGCAGGATGCTATCTGATGACATGACGGTTGGAGGTAAAAGAGCCATCTCTGCACAGGGGACCGTTGATGCGGTTCCGTCGTCTTTGAACTGGTTCATAACCTCGTCTTTTTCAGGGTCATAGTCTGGTAGTGGAATAGTTTTCATATGAGGAGTGGATGGTACAAGACTGTGGTCTTCATGAACGGGATAATTGACAGAGTCTTTTATAAGCAAATTATGATCGTTGTCTTCAGTGAGGTTATCAGGCTCAAGAGTTGGTCCGGTGGAGACGGAGAACTTTGCCACAGGTACATTGTGTTGCTCTTTGTTAGCGATCGGTACTGGAGCTTCGAAATCTTCAACCATTGGCAAAGCTGGTGATCCAAGTACTAGAGGCAAAAGAATTTGAGCGTCAGGAAACTGCTCTCGTAAAAAGATATCGCAGCAAGTAGTTGTTGGCTTCGGATCGTTTGAAATCTTTGACTTGATGAAGGGTGATTTTGGTTTGAAATTCTTGATAGTCAACGGAGATACTGGCACTGTTCGTTTATCCGCGTTGGGAAGTACAGGGTGCGACAACACGCCGACATCCTCAAGAATATTAGCGTCGACAATCTTTTGTCAATTAGTTACATTATGATTGATAAGGTGAATGTATGCGCACAAATGAGCTGGAATCCTCTGCTTTGATTTCCTCGATAGATTCAAGAATGCTTCCTGTGATAGATGCAGATGTTTGCAATGCGCTCGTCGGATTCTTTCGTGCTATATCCGTCTCAAATGTCTCCGGTATAACAGAATCCGACAAAGGCAAGGAGGTATTTCCAGTTTCTTCGTCTTCACATTCCTTGGAATCTTTTGTCTCGTCCACCGATTCAGGATTGCTATAGTCATATTCATTCCTCGAGAATGCAAACATAGGCGGGGTTTTGATGACGACACTTGGCGATCCCTATATATATATATATATAAAAGTGCATATATTCCAACAGGTATATTTACCTCTTCTTGTTCAAACTGCGGTGGACTCTCTGATGGTGGGGTTGGTGGGTAACGCGATTCCATGCCTGGATGTAGCTTCTATGCGGGAGGATCTATAATGTTATATGCATAAACTGAAACAAATGCTCACGGATTCCATAGCTCGAGCCTCCTCCTTGTCCTAAGAATATATGTATCAAATTTAAGCTAAGCAAAGTCAATGCGCGGTGACCTACCGTCCATGGATCAAAGTGGCCTTTGGGATCCAAGGGTATGGTGCTAGGCTGTCCAGCGTTTTTCTCGTTAACATTCCCCATTGCTTATGTCGTGCGTGTAATGTGGTTTGTGGTTGGAGAGTGACGAACTAAGTAGAGACGTCATGAACAGGGCCAAATAAGGGGTTTATCTCCGAAAAACACAACCTTCCTTTTTCGGCCCGAGAAGAGTGTCATGACATCCATCAACATTTGATTGTTGGATTGATTTCCAGAGGACAGCACCTCAAAAGATGGTCAAACGAGCCAAATACACCTTCAACCAGAACTATCATGGAGCGACAAAATGACGCTTACCTTGTTTTCGACACTTTAGACCTTGATTTGGTCCTCAAAGTTTTGAATCACACTGCCTTTAGTAAGGATGTTTTTATGTTGAATTGCAAATGGCTGACTTTGTGTTGCAGGCCCTTTCTTTACGGCCCTGATTCCACTGTTTTACTACTTTCAAGGCGCCAAATTAACAGACAGAGTGGTCTTTAATTCTGCCACATACTGTGCTATTCTCTCCCTATTCTGTGTGTACCATCACCCACATCTTTTACACCAAGTGACCTCATATCGTACAGGGTTTATACAATGGACCTCAAAGGCATATAGAAACCAACTAAGCTTGTTCTCCCGCCCAAAACGCTTTACATGGGACGACCAAATTGTTGTCGTCACGGGAGGTATGTAATCCAAGTGAAGGTGTTGAGTGTACATACAGCTAAACAGTCTATAGGATCTTCTGGTGTTGGCGAGCTCCTCGCCAATACCCTTGCTGTTCGGAATGTGCCCGTCGTTGTCCTTGATGTAAACCCCATCCAAACCGAGAACTGTACGTATGACGGTGTTATCCACCTACAATCCGAACTAAAGCATGAGCCAGACAATATTACTTACTACAAATGTGACGTGTCCAAATGGTCCGAGGTAGAAGCCGTTGCTAAACGTATCAAGGAAGAGGTGAGCCTGTTTCGCGTATGAAGTTCATGCCGGAACTTATTTCTGTTCAAGGTCGGAGAGCCTACAATTCTAGTTAACAATGCAGGGGTCGTCCAGGGGAAACCAATTCTTGACCTCACGGAGAAGGATATTCAACAGTAAGATTCGGACTTATCACCTGGATGATATACTGAAGTCCTTCCCGATAGGACTTTCGGCGTAAATGCCATGGCTCATTGGTGGACCATCAAAACTTTCCTTCCTGATATGCTCAAGAAGAAATCTGGACACATTGTTAGCTGTCATTGCAAGTTTATCCACCAAAGTCTAACATAATCATACAGGTTACAGTCTCTTCCGTCATGGGTATTGTTGGTGCTCCTCGAATGAGTATGTTGCCTTTATTATGCAAAAATCAGGATTTCTCATCCTTCGTTATAGCTGATTACTGTGCATCAAAAGCCGCTGTAAATTCCTTGGACCAGACCCTAAGATATGAACTAGATAATATGTAATGCGGCTTTCTTTTGAGACATTAATTCTTACTCAATCCCGTTTTCAGCTACAGGTGCCCCGGGATTCGCACTACGGTTATCTGCCCCGGACATATCCTGACGCCTCTGTTCGCGTCGCTCAAGGTTCCACAAACCCGCCTGTACCAGTTCTTTTTCCCCTCGATTCAACCGATTGATGTTGTGAAACCTATACTTTCCGCTCTCGATGAGCACTGCTCGCAGACTATCTTAATTCCCTTCTATACAAAACTCACACCTTTCGTGGGGCTTCAACCCAGTTACATGCTAGACTTGGCTCAACACGTAAGTGGGCTCTCAGGATACCTTTTCCGACGATGTTCTCAATGTCTCTCTTCAACTACAGATTTCGGCAGCGACTACTGCGATGTCAAGCTTTGCCAAAATTAGTGGGCGGAGAGGAGACGAAGGACCTTTAGCGTCCTCGGCCTCAAAGAAGGAGTGAGCTGTCTCACACTGAAAGAATTCTATTAGGAAATGGCTTCCATACGATTTACTGTACTATAGAACTTGAGGTGTCACCTCGGGCATCAAATAATTATGAACATCGGAACGAACTACAGGGTGGCTCTTGACCAGAGAGAGGTTACTACATTTGTTGCTAGATGAATAAGATTCTCAATGGTACCCGTCCTTGGATTCTCAATGAATCCACACCCGAAGATGGTTAATAAAAGGATAGAGCTCAGGTGCTGTGCTAACATGTGCTAACAACAATGAAGAGCAGTGAAACCACTACATGTCACAAGTCGAGTTTCACAACTACTAGCTAGGTTCGGTCCAACAAGAATGCTTTATACATGTATATGTGCACTAAATGCCACTGCAATAACACGACTCCCTCCTTCCTTCGACATCCAACTTGTGAAGCCACAACAGGCTCTACATTAATCTTTCGTTCCGCCTTTCATTCCAGCCGTCCGCGGTCGCACTTCTATTCATTTTAAAATGCTGTTGCAACAAATTAAGACATGGACGGCTATAAGACGACGGTCTCGTTCCTCCCACCCACGTACGTCTGACCAGAGCATCTTCGCGGCTATTTGCCAGCTGCGAACCCGGGCCGCGGACACTGAGGTAAATCGCATCACGTGCAAGAGCGTGTCGGTCATTGGGAAAGCGATGGGGTCGCTACAATTGTGGGTTATCACCGCAAACACCATCGGCAAAGATGTGTCTAACAAGGCACAGGCCACAACAGTTGACGGGGACCACAGAAAAGTGTGTATTGTTTTGCGTTATCACGTCGGACAGCGTTTGATTATTGCTTATTTAAATTGACATGGCCCTGCTTCTTCCCTAGTCTGATCCGCAACCCTCAGGTCGCGCAAAAAGTCGACCGTTGCGCAAGCCCAGCAATGTTCACGCTCTGATTAACGCCATGAACTCCAACTCCTCGTCCAAGATCGCAGTCGCCTCGTGTAATTCGCGCCAGAACATGTGGCAGCCATGTGAGGCAGCCAAACACTTTGAAATAGCAGGTCAGCTGTTACCAGAACACCAACATAACCCCCATGTCATGGTGAGCACCTCTAACCCTCCTTCGTATGTATCCTGCTCATCGCCTCCCCCAGCTTTGCGGCAGTACCCACACACCGAACGCATCGCAAAGGCTAAACGTCCCAACTTGGGTGGAAGAGCGTGATAAGGTTAGTCACCACGCGTCGAGCTATACAACAAACTTAAGCTAGACGCGTCTTGTACAGGATATTCTACATGCTTTCTTTCAATATCCTCTCAACATTGTATTGCATTCGGACTGCCCACACATCGCCCCGCATATAGTCCTCACGCCCCCCGATGAGACACCAGACGACTTCTATACGCCATGGAATAACCGCACCCAGCCTCAATGGTCAGGATATTTAATGGTGCCACCACACGACTTGACTGCTGGACAATTACCATTCCATCACGCACACGATGCCCTGGACGATAGCTTTAGCCAGGACGCAGACGCCACTCAGCCTGTCAGAAATGCTAAGGCCGTGTTCCGCCATTCTCGATTTAACACATTTGTAAGATTATTCTTTTACCCTTCTTCGTACTATATCTCATATGCGTGCTGAAATAGATTGACAAAACTGCTAACGAACGTCTCATACTTTACTATGTTGTCAAGGCACTACAAAAACACCAATGCAAAGCAGCTGTGAGTTCTATACATTTTCATACAACTCCATGTATCCTGATTTTTTTTTACCTAGTTCTATGCCGCAAGCACATATGCTGTTACTTTCCGCGAGCGTTACGACACACCTGAATTTATGGCCTCCCTTGAACGGCCTTTTGGGTGGACAGATCCCGCAGAAGTATGTCTATATTCCACCTTTTCTATTATTACCACAATTGACGATATGTCAGGTATTGCTTTCAACTGCTAAATTTATGTTTGGTGTCACGGTTATCGAATCACCTTCCGCATTTACTGTACCCCACATTCTGATAAACAGTCCCCCACCTCAGAACCCTTGGATCCCGTGGCAAAATACCGTTAATGATCCTCAAGATGGGCATCATCTTGTTGTTCCTTGCCAAAGAGTGAACTATGTCAGCATAGATGATCAAGAAAACGAAGAGAACATGAGTTGGACAGCATCCTCGGCAGCATCTTCCCGATTCTTCTTTGCATCGGATTACGACGAAGATGATTCGGAAAATGATACGGACGAAGAGGCTGAAGATGATCTGGAGGTGGATCAGTCTGAGAGTCCCCCTTTTTCTCGTCCTTGCTCCCCCGGACCGGAAACACCTACAGAAGATTCCACTTGTATGCATAGTTTTTTCCCCAGTATACGACGACCTAGCTTCGTTATCGATGAAGACGACGAAGACGAACGTGCATTGGCTTTCGCTATTGCTAAAACGGCTGTAGAAGAATACTACCATCAAAATTCCCAGCTTCGCTACGCTTTGCCCGTCATTGAAGAAGAAGATGGCCCTGATGCAGAGACATTTTCATCCATTCCCTCAATGCGCATATATGATGAGGATGATGAGGATGGTCTACCTCCGCTTGACGAATGGTATCTTGGTCCATCTGCACGGACACCCGTAGTTGCCTAGGCCAACTAATCTGATGACCTTCCAGAGCCGTCTTTTCGTTCCCGCTAATTGATTTGTGCTAGGCTCAATGTCTCTAGATTTGTTTTCCTGCATTAGCATCCACTCCATTTTACATCCCACTACCACACTACTTAATACTGACGATGACTCATCAATAACCACATTCGTTTAAACCTATACCCTTTGTTCTGTGCGCTTATTCGTACTGTATTTCTAGGCATTTGTCACCAGGTTCTTTTAGTCAGTACGGCATTAGTTACCTGTAGCTTTTCACTGTTTCTTTTTTCATCTCCGGGCACTTTGTGTTCTCTTTCGAACTTCTTTGTATACATTTTACTATTCCGAGTTTCGGCATTTCAATTTCATGTTGGGATTTTGGTTCTATTTCGGTTTTGGAGTGTCACACGGAAACGTTGTATTGTTGTACTCCTTCTACTTCAACATTCAGATGATACCCACAACTTATCAAATTGGATCTCATTGGCATGGTTTTCGTCAAGTGAACCGTTTATTCATCTTGTGTGAAACTATTTCCATTTCTCATTTCATCTGGTTAGCTGATATATCATGACCTTGCGTTTTTTTCTTTACACAAAAAGTGGTGCATCTTATTGCGATGTTGGATTTATGCACCATAAACATAAACCAAGTTATAAAGATCCACTGGGTATCAAGTTTCCTGGACAAACTTATACGGAAAGTGGAGAAGAAATGAATTGGGTTGGACATCTTATTACAAAATATTGTCCTCATCCAAAATTCCAACGTCACTCCGATACTTCTACCCAAGCTGAACCTATTAATCCCATAGTAAATTCAAAAGAACAGGAAGAAGAAGAACAGAGTGAAGAATATAAAAAGAATCCGTTGTTGGTTTTTAATTATGCACGAGGTGGAGTTAGAGTTCAAGGTGTTAGAGATCAAGTTGAGAACAAGTTTTTACCTTTTGTTGGGATGAAAAGACGTGAGATTGGTGACGATTATAGGGATGAAGATTATGATAGTGGAGGTGGTTCGGGAATTGGTGATGATGAATGGACAAGTGATAATTCTTTATTCGGTGAGTGCTTTCTTTTCGTAACTTGGTTTCAAGACTCTTCGAGATATCAGGTTAGAACTTAGTACTGATTTTCATTATTATCTGTTTATGATTATTTAGTGACTTGGGTAGGAATTAACGATTGCGCGTAAGTTCCAATTCTATTGCACCATATATGTCTAACTTACTATTAACTTTATCAATATTCATCACTTAGTTTAATAACAGATCCTACAGAAAACATCAAACTACTGTTCGAAGTTCAAGAAAAACTATATCAAGCCGGAGCTCGTAATTTTTTATTCATAGATGTTCCACCAATGTGGCTTACACCAGCATGTAAGTCCTCCTAGTCCTCCTCTTTTTCAAGTAAAAAATAAAAACCACCAAAAAAAAAAAAAGTGAAACCAGGATCCAATATGCAAGAAAGATCACGTCAAATATGTACATCATGGAACACCCATCTTCGAAATTCAATCCAAACCTTCTCAGGCTCTTCAAGTTCTAATACTACTGATATCAGTAGTAGTAAAGACTCGAAAGACAAAACACTAACACTTTTATTATTCTCAACACATCCTACATTCAATAATGTCCTAACCAATCCAACTCAATTCGGATTTAATTCTTCTCAAGTTAGGAAATTTGGAGGAGAAATTTGGATGGATCATGTTCATCCTACTTCGAAATTTCATGAGCTTATTGCCAAAGATTTGGCTGTTTTTTTGGATGGGGTTGGTCTAGATGTTGAAGAGAGAAAAGTAATGGTAGAGAATCATTACAAATATTTGAAGGAGAAGAAGAGTGAGGGTTTAGAGTGATATGTGGTTGAGACTCGTTGATGTAAAAGAAAATATGTAGATTTTTTTTGAAATGCGTAAGAAGTGAAAAACATAATTCGTAAACATTTTGAAGGATGCTTTCGAGTCGGTGCATATGATTACCTGTGCGGTACCTGTCGTGCAAGCCATTGCTTTGGCGGAAGGCCTTGCACTGGTGCTGGTGAATTCTTCTTGAGCGGCCACACTCTCCTCGCACTGTTCAGGTCTTGACTACCACGGAGCACGATCTGCGAATCTTCCGCGCGACCCTGAAAACTCCTATCCGCCTCGCACATGCATTAGACCAATGAGAGCCACGAACACCAAAAAGTCGTCTGTCCAGATACTCAGTCAATTAACACACCACCTCATCTCCTGCTCCAAGTCGACTCCCTCCACATACTTCTCCTTCTTCTCTTCTGGGACAGTATCTTCTGCAATGCCCATCTACAGATCCGTCCACGCCTTGAATATCGGGTGAGGGTATATAGCTTTTACGTGTTCCCAATACATAGGGTACCACCCAGCGCATGTCCAATCTATGATGCCTGAAATGACGATGGTGGAACCGGATTTACCGTTCAAGGTTGGACGTTGATGTCGGGTGATGAGGATGTTGCGGAGGTTGAGGTCGCCATGCGTAAACACAGTATGATCATCTGCCTTGCTGCTGTCAGGGGAATGAGCATTCGAGTTTCCATCATCTGTTTTCGAAGGCGAAAGACCATGTGTGATAGAGAACCCTTTGCGTAGGGATACATCTGGCGGTAGCCATTGCAGGAGATATGAATGGAAGGCGACAACATTTGCGAAAGGGCCAAACTCGAGGTTATCAACCCTATTAACGTCGCAGCATGGTAAATCCAACGTCGGCCCCGATACTACTCCAATTTTTCCTCCCATTCTTGCTTCATCTACGCGTGGAATGCTACGTAAGATTCGTACAACCCTTCCCAACTCTCGTCGAACTTGTGCCGAGGACTTCACCTTCGAGGCGAGTCATGACAAAGACGTTTCCCACCACATCTAAAACCAGTGGAACTGGTATAGTCCCATCTGAAGAGCTGGAGATGGAATTATGCGTAGAGACAAGTCGGATGGCGAGAGCTTCTTGGGAGGCTTTTTGTCCTTACTTGAGGTAAAGCCCAAAGAGAAGACGTTGGGTGAAGAAGTCAGTTGGTCCATAAATCCGTATCGAGAGTTTCTTGAGGGATAAGTAGAGGTTTAGACGGAGAGAAGCGGGAAGGAGGCGGATGAACCAGAAAAGTATACGCCGTAGCATTGTGAGCTCGCACTCGGCTGGGACTACAATACGTCGGTAAACCGCAAGAGTACGTCATCTAGCAGACTCCCACGGTTACGTCATCAAATACTCATCTTCCCAAACCTTCCCAGGCTCTTCAAGTTCTAACATTTCCAATACATCCTACCTCAATAATGTTTTAACCAATCCAACTCAATTCGGAGGAGAAATTTGGATGGATCATCTGCTTCGAAATTTTGTGAGATTATTGCCAAGGATTTGGCTATTTTTTTGAATGGGGTTGGAAGTGATGGTAGAGAATCATTACATAGTTTTGAAGAAGAGTGAGGAGGGCTTAGAGTGATAATGTGGTCGAAATTCTTGATGTAAATACAACTACAATTTTTTGAAAAGTGCAAGAAGTGAAAAACATGATTCATAAACATGTCATATCTAAAAACAAATTGTATACATACTGTGTATAAAGAAAAAGGATATGACGACACTTCTACACCTAAATAAACACGTATTTTATTTGTTATTTTATTGTTAAGATGGGAGGGGGTATGTGGATGGTAATTTATGTATGTATGTACGGGTCATGATTCTGAGATGTAATATACATATACTGTGTGAGATAGAAAGAAAGACGTAGAACATGACTATACACAGGAGGACCACGAGCTTGAAAGAGAGAAAAAAGCAAAATGAGTAGCATAAACCGAACAAAGAGATTCGAGTACACTTTGTGAGGCAACCTGTGCAACGAATAGCGAGAAAGGAACAGGGTGAAAAAAAAACAATAACACTAAGATTTGCGAGTGGGAAGGGTGAAGATATATGATCAACTGGTACACAATGGTTCCCGAGAAGGTAGCCAAAACGACGGTTCCGGTATAACGATCTTTGCGAATAGGGATTATTGGGTAGAAAGAAAAAAGGACCCGCGGTATAGGAACGAATGGAGTCTTCAAATCCGTGCCATAAATAAACCAGATAGAGCACAGGCGAAAGAAGCACCGTATTCTTGGGTATTCTTGGTTCCATCGAGGCGTCTCCAAGAGAAGCTACCCACATTCCACTTTTTTGAGGTATTGTGTAGGGAACCGTTTCGATCCCTTTTTTAGTGACAGAGAAGCCGATTTTGGTGAAAGATAGCTAAGAAGAAGGGGCTAACATGATACGGCCCTTACTGATAGAAGTTAAAAGATAGAAAACGAAGTTCTCAGGGGTTCAGCACCCTCGGAGCAGATATTGTGCTCTTACGGCGTGCCTTTTGTTTACCTGACGTTCGCGATAAGCATTATGTGGTAATCGAGTAGGTTAAACAAGATAGCTCACAAGGAGGTTCGCAGTCTTGAACGTTGAGCTATACAAATGGTTAATCCCATTCTCTTCTAAGACCTTGGAGAATTTGTTGACAAGACCATGTTTATCTGGATACATGCACATACAAATGAGAAACAATATGCATATAGTCTGTTGTAAATGTAACTCACCCAAGCCGAACAATCTCAAATCGATTTGCAAGCATTTAAGTTCACCGATACTCATATCATCCAGATTACTATAATCGCTAACACCGTCATCCCAACCAGTGGTAGTTTCTTCTTCACTTTCTTCATCACATCCTTCATCTACATCAGAATCCAAGTATAGGTCGCCGCAACAGATCAGGAGATGTCTTTCCTCAGGTGGGAAAAGTGCGGCAAGAGTTTTGACATCGGCGGTCAAGGATGTACCTTCCTGTGTTCGTGTGAAACTAAAGAAAGGATTCTTCATCTTTATACTAGAAGGTGGAGTGGTTGGGTAACCTTTCTGACTACTGATAGGAAGGTCGGTTCTGATAGGAAGTAGAGGAGAGTTGGCTGAGCTTCTGAATCCATGTTGCAAAGGAGATGGCGAAGGGTTTGACGAAGATGTGGTATTGCTCAAATTCGCAGTGGACATGCTCCTTGGAGAATGTGAGAAATATCCATCGTCTTCGTCTTTTGACTCAGGGGGAATAGTCGGTGCTACTTCCAAAGGAAACATTTCCTCTTCTTCATCGAACGGTGAGAAAACATCCGAGGGCGGCATACCTCTGGGAATGCCTTCCGATCTAACCGGGGATGGAATGAGTTCTGGGAAAGAGACCAACTTGACAATTTTGAGGCCCCAGTGGTCAACACCGAACTCGTCTGAAAGCCCGACACACGCAAGATCGGGGGATAAGATTCGGACCTCACCCGAGGCGGGGGAATGTGTCTTGGTTTTATGAGAAAAGTTGGGTGGAGAAGCCAGAGGAGTTGCATGATAGGACGGAATCACTGAGGAGGAGTGGGAGCGAGTAAGGACCGTAGGCGAAACAGAGCAAGGAGTCGCAGCGATGTTAGGCGAGACTGGTGAGGGGGACAGCGGAGGAGAATGTGGGAGGTGGGAGGTGTAGAGCCCAAAGCCTGCCTGCTCAAACAAAGCCAGAGCCTCACGTAGACGGAACTGCTTGACCTACGACAGATATAAATAAATATATCAAGATATCAATAAGTACACCCACAAAGATAAAGTCGCTCATGTACGACGACTGGTACAGAATCGATATTCCCGCTTCAGCCAATGGGGCAGAGAGCTCATTCACACGGGCCCCAGCGTTATCTATTACAACAGGATGGGTTAGAGATAATAATGAGTCACCGCTGCGGTACTCACCCAATTGATCTGTGTGCGAATCAATCTGAAGCACACTCCAGGGCTCATGGGACAGCTCGAGAGGATCTTTTCTCATACTACGCCTGTCCTTTTCCGAGATTCCCTCGAAATCCTGGACATGGCTGTAGTCAACAAAGAGCGAAAGCTCGATTTCATTCGCAGTGACATTGAAAAAGGTAGGGCTGGGGTGTAGGATGTGCCTCAGCACAGGGTGTGAAAGGGCCTGCAGACGATTGCGTGGGATGTGTACAAGGGCAAGAGAAATGGGGAGGAGAGAAATAGTCACAACGTCGGCCATCCGGTTGGGAAGAGGTCGGCCTGCCTCTGATTCCCTTCTTTTATTCACTTTTCTGCTCCCGGCCCGAGCTTCCGTGCACAAATTAACCCCTCGGGTCTATATATAGGTCCGTTTTATTCAATTTCACCGCCGGCTTCAAAGAACACTTCCCTCTCGTACATGCCTTATCGCTAACCATTGTCCAAATAACCCGCGCAACAATTCTCTTTTTGTGCGGACTCAACCCGGACTCAAGTGTGATACAAGTCAATAAGCTGACCAAGGCCAAACTAGATCACGCTTCAAGTCGACCGGGGCTGGTCGAGAATCAGGGACCTCTCGCTAAGCTCAGGCTCGAACTATGTATCATTAGGAACAGTTCAATATGCCTCAAATGCAAGCCGCGACGTCTCTGCCAGAGTAACTTCGCGCATCATTACCCTAATTTTATTATTTTCTGATGTTTTTTTGTACTGGTTCACCTTTAGGAGGTCTTCAGATAAGACCGTAGTTTTCGCCCAAATGCAGAAACACTCGTCTTGGCTGATCATCTCATTCGTCAAGCTTTTGTAACGCAATTTCCATTTTATCATTATCTCAAAGAAAACTCCGCTTCCGACGAAAGGTACCATGGGATTTGGTATGGTGTATCTTTAATATAATTCCCTCAGTTACAAGTGGGTGGGATACAGATCGGGTAAAGCAACGTGATTCATTTTCAACTTATTCCTATTCCTAACTTTCTACAGACTTTCTATTGCCTCTGCTTCTGCTTCCGCTTCCGATAACCCAGAGCATACGCATATTTGAAAACCATAATCCAAATACATTGGCGTTCATTCAGACCTTCAGGAGCTTACAGTAATGCGGGCGTAAAGGAGAACCTTTCCTCATTTCAACTTTCACCTCTCGGATGGTTCACTAATACCAGTCCTAAAACAGTATACCAACGGACTTGGAACTTGTTGTATTGATATCCCCGAAAAATATTCACCTAATTTCAAAAAAGAGCAAAACGGGGATGGGGATTTCACCAATAACTGAAATTCGAAACCCTATTGAAGGGTAAGTGTTGGGCCTAGGATTTCATTCAGCTGACCAGAAATACTTCAAAAAAGCCAATTTCCACCGGTTAGCACATTACATCGTCTTAAAGAGCAACAATCATATCATTTATCATTATCATTGAAATCAGATAACCTCAAACCTGCTGAAACTCAAGTCGAACCCATAGAATATATAATTCAATTGGTACTCAGTTACCAGTAACACGGGGGAAATTTAGGCCTGGAAAAGAGACCATTGCCTTGAAAGACACAGTTGACAATGTATACCTTAATATGCATAGGCTTATTAACATAGCCTAGAGTCTCCTAGAGGACCATGCTGTGCCGGCTGAAGGAAGAAAAAATCCTAAGATTCTGAACAGAATTCCTAACTAAAGGCCAGTGAATCCCGAATATTTGAATTCCAGTTCCATAGTTATTGCATCATATTCAACAATCCTTACACTCTTACATATCTACATCTCATGACTCAACAAGTATTCATATATGGTATTTCGTTTTTCAAGCAAGGTGTCAATGAGGGCCACAACTTTTCTTGTTCCACCTGATCATCTTTTATTCTCCTTCAAGCTTTCAATTGTCAGGAACTAAATGTCCGTAGGAATCGTACATATTGGTGGTAAGTTGATATTGGCAGGAACATGTCAAAGACTCGGATACAATACCATACACAGTGTATATGATATATGTATGTACGTTTCTGAAGAACATGCGATACGTACTACATGTGCGTAGTAATTAGAGTATAACCCTTCCGGTTCCGAGCATTTTTAATGTTCTGAGACGGAATATTGCAAGTTCGTCGAGTACTAGTAAATTCCAAGTTCTAACTTCAACTTTTGGACATCCCATTGCATAGATGGACGTTGGAATATCGATATCATTTATCCTTTTTTCTTTTTTCTTTCTTTTTTCATTTAAACTGGAGAGAGAAACGTCTCTGTCTGTCCGGAGTACTGGAGCCATCTGGGCCCCTTAGTCCTGACCGCTAGCAGTCCCCCATGATCTATCAACAGCATCTCCATAGCCACTATCATTACCACTATATCATAATCAATAAAATCTCGTCCTTCTTTGGTTTTCATGCACACTGTAATACCACGATGTCCACATTTAATTTCACTTATCAATGACTCATGATTCGATTTCTCATGGACCTGTAAAGTCCGACTCCCAGTAGTTCCGACTCGGAATTAACATTTTGTTTAAAATCTTCTTCTTGTGATGCATGCCGTTCATTATGGAACTTAGAACACAGAGTACATACGTAACACGCAAAATTTATCTATATCTTACTTACTTATCATAAAGTAGAAATCAATCCTTATGTAATTCATTTATTGTTTTTCATATGTCTACGTCTGATGTCATGATCAACGCCGAGCCGTCGAAACTTGTTTTACATGAAAACAGTAATGATCAGAACTCTTTATATTGATCTATCAATGTCAATCAATGTCAATGAAGTTGTCAAAAAAAAGTGAAATTGTATTACATTTACCTTATGCACCTTGTTATGAACTGTGTGTCCATGGAAAAGTGCAAATGTGAGATTGTGTGGATTTTTAAGTGGTAAATTATGGTCGAGCCCCTGGGGATTTTGAGCGGATTTTGAACTCGCGCTCCTTGAGTGTGGTGTTATGAGGGTTACGGGCTGTTACGGGTTAGTCACTCAGAGGACATGAAATGCTCTTGTGACTCCCGTGACATCCAAGGAGTGCAGGTTCAGGCAGGTGAACTATCCTGCCCCTGGTGATGTCAGTGATTTTTTGGGTCCGGTTTCTGGATTCTTTTACTTTTGGTCAAGATTAGTGTATGATACATTGTCCCTGGTTTGAGAAGGCTATCCCAGGATACAGATTTTGGAGTGTCCGGAATGTTTTCGGATTTCAAACAAAAGTCGTGGTCAGGTACTCTTCGTTGGTGGCACTAATTTGAGTAAATATTACTAGGTACTACTCCCGGAACAGAGTCTTCAGTTCAAACTCGGGCTACATCTCCAGGGATATTTTTCTGACGATTGCATCTCACCACGCAAGAAACCTCTGAGGCTCTGACTGCTTTCTATTACTTATTACCCCTCTTGTAAGTTTTACAGCTGGAACTAGTATTTCTGGTATCATTAATCGCCAGTAGTTCAGAAGCTCATCTACCTTCAACCCAATCCTTATCGGCGTCATTGTATCATCTTGTGTATAATAGTATCACTGGGGTGTAAGAAATCTCAATGAAACGTGTGGTAATACTACGACCCCTTAGCAGTGTAGGATAATGCAAAGGGAATGACTGTTGTAGTACGTTCTCCCAACACCATCATTTATTTATCTGAATTCGTCCTCTCATCTGACTTCCCATAACACTTCATAACACTCGGGTTCGGTTTGCTGATTGGCATCTAATCAATGAACCAACTCATCCATCAGTATCAGTATCAGTATCAGTATCAATTTGGGTCCTTATGACTCATTCCACTTTCTATTTATTCCGGTTCAAAGATGTAAAACACGAATATCATTCATCTCATTAGAGAAAACGTAATGTAGAATATAAGTTGATGTACTTTGGGGTACCAGTACAATATCCGAATTACAACAATGAAGTGGGAGTACCTCTACACTATACTACAATCATACTAGTACTACTAACTCTTATAATCATAATTTCGTACATGAACAAAAGAGACACAGGTAGAAATATAACATCATTTCCTGGAGTAAAAGAACAAGCCTGAGGTGGATTCCGAAAGTGCAATGTGAAACCATCTAGAAGCCCACGAACAACATCATGAACAAGAACCCGATTCCGAAATTAAGAATTAAGGGGACGGAGGCTATGGAGAAAGTTTCTTTCTCGTGTTTTTTGTTGATCTTAACGGCGGTGAAGCTCTTGCTCTACGTTTTCCCCTAGAATGTGCCGACTTCACAGTCAAGGATTCAACAGGTTTCGCCATCCTAGGACGCAAAACACGTTGTACTGTTGCCGTGGGAGTTGTTTCTGCTGTTCGTTTGTGGCTTCGCAAAGAATATCGTGGAGAAGTTGGCACATGCACGGGCGGCGGTGTAGGAGTAGGGGTAATTATGGCTTCAGGAGCAACTGGTGACCCGACTTCTGTTGGTGTTGGTGATACTGCGCGTTTCTGTTGCGACTTGTTGACAGATGAAGCGCCCAAGTGGCTTTCAATGTAAAGATGGAGTGGCGTGGGTATCTTCAGGTTTGATAAAGCCGGCGCCGCCATACCGCCTTGTGCAGGAGATAGTGAGGTGGTTAAGCCATCAGAAGAACTCTGATTCTGATGCGCAGACGTGGTACGCTTATCCTGCGATGGCAACTCGGTGGGCGCCTGAGACTGTGACTCAAGATTCCCAAGCCCCATCTGGGATGAAGGCGCCTGTGAGTCAACATTTGCATCTTTGACTCTCCAAAGAAGAGAGCCATTGGGAGTCACAAGGGGGGTATCGATCCAGGTATCATCATCTTGCTGCTGAGAGTTTTCACCTTCTAACGGAGGGGTTTGTGACCGCAACTGAGAGTATGGTTGGGATTCGACTGGTTGGGATTCAGTATCTTGAGAGCTGAGGTTGAAGTCTAGCTCAGCATTCTGGCGCTGAATCTGTCTAGTGGGGAATGTTCGAGGTGGAGGTGGTGGCACATCCAAGTCAACAGGCTCAGTTGGTCTTCGTTCGAGCTTTTGCGAAGGGTCAATGGTGTACACTTTCTTTTTGCGTTCCTCTTCGATTCTCAAATAGTATGGATCATTTGGATCTGTATTAGTAGAATCGAAGTGTGATATGATTTGACGAGGTTGCATATAGACATGCTTGACGGGTGGCAGGTCGGTCTTTTCATAAGCAAAGTCACGAACTTTCACACCGAGTTTTTCCAATTTGCGCAAGTGTCGAACGACAGGGGCTGGTTGATGAGGGGGGGAGTGTGGTGGGGTTGTTGATTGCTTGAAAAAAAGACGCATTGAAGCGGGACTTGAGGATGACAGTGGATCAGACGTCGTATCCCTTACTCACAGATTCCTGTTGCTGACTGGCAGCGAACTCATTTATGACTTGGGTAGCATCACTGTCCTGATGAGCCTCGAGCAAAGTCCCAAATGTGTGGGGAGGTTCCTGTTCTTGCGACATGATGTAGTGGTTGGAGAATGAAGAAGTCAAGGAACAAGGGTCGCTATTTGTAGGAAACACAGGAAACTGTGGTGTGACAAACATCATCACATGACTCGTACAATCACATTGTCCACATATGGAAGCCGCCCTCTGCTCTACAATGCTACGACGCTCATGGAAGCCAATAGCCGCATCCGTGGTGGTCGGAGTCCCCTCGTACTACGCCTACAAACGGTACACAGCTCCCCCGACGTTTGAGCTGCCAGTTCGCGTCAAAGGTCCCGACGGAAAGCCGGAAATGAGTAGCCGCACAGTCACCATTCTGCCTCTCAGTACTCTCGAGCAGCGACTCAATCAGAATGCGTCACAACACACCCACACAAGTCCAGACATTAACTGGAATTATACCACAGCATCTCTAGCCTCAAATGACCCTCTAGAGGACGCCAATGCATCCCAGGTCGTTGCAAGGGACCCCACCGATCCATCGGCACCGGGTGACTATTTATTCTTCGCAGTTATGGATGGTCATGGCGGCACACACACATCCCAGCTACTGTCTAAAATACTCATCAAGGCTGTCGCACTCGAGCTATTCTCTCTTGTCTCAACTCCCTCTCTAGAAACAAAATCTACAGCCGGCATACTATCTAGCGCAAAGAACCTCATTTGGCGAAGTTCCTCTTCCCCACCACAAACTGTGCAGGTTCCCCTTGATGCAGACCCAAAACGCGTGTCTAGTGCCATCGCAGAAGCCTTTGCGAAACTTGATCACGAGCTCACAAACGCACCCATCCGCATCCTTGCCAATAGCTTAGATGAAGATGCCAAGAAGAACAAGATCATTCCCGACTTGAGTCAACATCCCCTTGCACTCACCTCGATGTTACCTGCTGTCTCCGGAAGCTGCGCAATCATGGCTATTTTTGACACTGCCCACAAGGATCTATATGTCGCGTGTACTGGTGACAGTCGTGCTGTGGCAGGTGTATGGGAACCGACAATTGATGGCAATGGACAATGGAGAATAGAAGTATTATCAGAGGACCAAACCGGACGTAATCCAAATGAAGCCGAACGGTGTGTGGTGTCTAATCTAATCTAGTATATAATGATACTTTCGACTCAAACGATTAACCACAATAGCGTGCGTTCAGAACATCCTAAAGATGAATCGGACTATGTGATTCGCGAAGGTCGTGTTTTAGGTGGCCTTGAGCCAACCCGAGCTTTTGGCGACGCCCGTTACAAATGGCCTCGTGCAATCCAAGAAACGTGAGTTGCACCCACACAGCAATTTCATTAATCCATTCATAACTAATTTCGCGTCAGGTTAAGTCAAGCTTTCATGGTTGGTAATGGTAAACCACTTCGTCCACCACCATCTCTATTCAAAACACCACCATACGTGACCGCGCGTCCCGTCGTAACTCATCACAAGCTTACTTTCAATGACTCCTCTCCTCAATTATCTAATGATTCAGAAGGCCCACTCCGGTTCCTTGTACTCGCAACCGATGGACTCTGGGATCAACTCTCTAACGAAGAAGTTGTTTCTTTAGTGGCAGGTCACCTAACCGGTCTCAAAGGCACAATACCAAAATCTCAACTACCAGATATCGTCCCAATCACCACTGGTTCATCTTCTGGGATTGATGGAAAATCTGCAAATACTATTCAACGCAAGAAACAACAAGCTAATGAAGGTTCTTGGGCTTTCAAGGATGGTAATTTAAGCGCGCATTTGATTAGAAATGCGTTTGGAGGTGGTGATGAGATGAGCTTGAGGAGGGTTTTGAGTATTCCCGCTCCTTATTCTAGGAGATATAGAGATGATGTTACTGTTACGGTTATTTGGTGGAGGGAAGGTCAACAAGGTGCAGAGGTGAGTACATTTGCTGCTAAGCCTACTGGGACTGGCCAAGTGGAATCGGAGCAAGCCAGGGCTAAGCTCTAAAAACGTTAAATACACACTTTGGAGACTTTTGAGAGAAGTCAGAAAGTAAATAATTTAGTTTCTTTTCTGTTAGACATTTTTCGTATTTACACATACATTTTTTTTCGCACATGATAATCCTTGTAAACGTAATGTCTTAGAGATTATGCGCATGTACACACGTATGATGACAAGAAGAATAGACAGTTGAAAGTGAAACTACAAAAAAGTCAAAAAATAAATGGAAAAACGCATGCAGTGCAATTCTTTCATGTGTCTTTCTATACCATCCATGCCATGACCAACACCCCAAGTCAAGAAGATGTTCTCCCTTTCTGTACCTACCTGGAGAAAAAAAACACTTACAGTCCTCTAGGCCTTCTATTCTTCCTCTTCCCATATGTATTAATTATGCCCTTGGAACCTCCGGAAGCATTCTCTGACCCAATGCGACTAAATGGGTTGACATATCCTCTTCCACTCTTTCCCCCAGAAGACGAAAGACCATCGCCCATAGACATCCGTAATTTCTGCTTGAGTTGTTTCTTACGTTCCTTCTTCAAGAAAGCACGACTGGGTGTACTTGGTTGTTGTTCATTATTATCGTTGTCATTATCATTATCCGAATCCGCAGAAACTGGTGATGACGTAGGACTTGGGCGTCTTAGTGGTGTTGCCCTTTTAGGAGGTCCATAAAAGTTGGTTGTGGAAATGGGCGAAGATGGGATCTTAAAATTACTGGATTTCGTGGTAGGATTAGAAACAGGGGATGAAGGAGGTGGGTTAGCAGGCGATGATCCTTCATCCTCTTCTATGCCGCTATCCTCCTCTTTCTGTTTTCTCTTATCACCAACTTCTTCCATTACTTCATCTTCATCAACATCACTCCCACTCTCCGCACTTGACTTATAACTGTCCAAGACAGCCAAAGCCTTCTTAGCCTTAGCTTCTCTAAGAGCCGAAATTTTCTGTTTTAGTTTCTCTGCCTGCGGATCGTCTTTCTTCCCCTTCTCGTTCTTTTCTTTCACTACTCCATTTGAAGATCCAAAGATACCATGATGTTCGAATTTTGCTCTCTTCGCATCTGGTGTTCCATTTGACTTTAGGATTGCAGAGGGAAGAAGTGGACCTATAAACTCCTTTTCCTTTCCTTTTCCTTTCCCAAGCACCACTTCTTCATCCTCATCCAAATTAACACGTTCACCAACATCTTCATCATCCTCTTCATCCCTCTCTCTCCTCTTCTTCATGCCAGCAATCAAATGTTTCCTTTCTTTCTCCCCCACATCGACAGCGCCAACACCATTAACATCTCTCAGCAAAGCCTGCATCCCCTGTCCTTTATTCCTAATATAAAATAAGATATACGCATTCTTCTTATTAACCGGCGGTCCCGAAATAGGTGATACCATTTCATCATTCATTTCAAACCATCTCCCAGTTCGACTTTTCACATAAGCAAAGTAATGACCAGAATTAGGTCCTCCACCTGCATGACAAATCACACCATACAGTGAATATGTAGGTCCGAATGATTCTTTTGATATGTATGGTTGAAGATGAAGTGTTTCTTCATAAGCGACGTAATGACCTATCTTACGTCCTAGTGGTGAAAATCGTTTAAGGTGAACAGTAAGAACTGCTGGTGCAACGTGAATGGTAAACCGTTTTTCAGCATTAACGTGCTTTTTACATCTATAATAATCATAAGTTGGTTTTTTTTTTGCTGAGTTAATGGAATAAAAAAAAAACATACTTTTCGCATTTATACTTGTCCGCTCCTTTAAGAAAATCTGGAGCAATGAATCCACGAAGCGCTTCTTTGAGAGAATCAGCATTCATAATATCGACACTCAAATCCAGAATCCGGTCAAAGGTATCACTGTTATGTCCACAACTCTTGCAGCTAACACGAGACCTTAGCTTTCCACCGAAAATCTTGTATATCCACGTGGTCTCGGAAAGCTTAGCTTCTAGTTTTCTGTAGATGAAGGACATAGTCAGAATGATAAACACAGCACATAGTGAGAGATAATAAAAACTGACGGGGGTAGCCCATGCAATAAAGATTTCTGCATTGCATCAATTGCATAACGAAGAAATTCGTGTGAATCTTCTTGCCTTCCATGCCGCATATGCTTTGCAATAGCTACAATAGCAACGTTCGTAAGAATGCACTATTTTTTTTGGAAAAGGGGGAGGAGGGAGGGCGGGATTAGCGCCTCAAAGCGTACTTTGCAATCTAGTGGTAATAGGTGATGGTTTAAATGGCGCATTCGTTTTGTGCGCCTGAATAACGACTTGTCGGAAATTGCAAACCATACAGAATTTGTCTGCTGCTTTACCTGCTCATCCCCTTCGTTAGTAAACTGATACTTGTGAATAAGACACATGGGGAACGTACATTTTTCTCCTTTCCCATGTGCAAGTACCATGCGTAGAAGTGGGGGAGTGTGTAAGAGACATTGAAGAGCACTGTTCAAGAAACAGGTATTGCCGACGTTATGAAGACCGCTGCCACGGTCGCAAGAGTCTGGCCATGACAAGTCGATATTGACGACGGTGGGTTGAACGGGACTAGAATTAGCGCTCGCCCCTGTAGACGTTGATTTTAAAGTAGAGGTGGATGAATTAACAGTTTGAAGGGAAGATGATGATGCGTTGGCTGATGCGGTGGTGACTACCGGTGGAGCGGCTGACTTTGAGGAAAGTAAAGAAGGATTGTCTGTTCGCTGTATACAGTGAGCCACAATCTCAGCTTCATTTATTCAAATTCTTGGGGGAAAAGGAGAAATAACACACGTCTTTGAGACTAAGTTTTGGGGATGCGTTGATGGGCTGGTACTTGCCCTCTGGGACAGCAAGAGCACCCGAGGACGAACCCTCAACGAATTCGATTGGTGGAGGCAGCAGACTGTTGAATGAGTCTACGTCGCGCGCCGGCCTGAAGGACAAGTGGTCATCGTTGGCAACAGGTGAGAACGGCCGTTGAGGGACGAGGGGAGAGGCGAGCATCATTGCCGTCGCAGGCAGGAGACGACGGGCGACGAGTGTTGGGAGTATTGTGGCAGAAAAATGATCACATCAACCATTATATAAACTACACTTTCAGATATATCCTACATTTACATATTGCTGTTGTACAGGTACTACCACCCCACACTGGTTGCTATTGTTTCCATACAATGCATAGTTGTACGGATTGATTGTCGACGGTGCTACAGTCGATGTTTGATGTGGGTACATAAATGGGCTCGATGTCGTTGAACGCTCATACGTCCCATACTGTGCTGGCTCCGAGAACAGCACCACGCTCGCGTATGAATAATGAAGGTCAAAGTTATTGCTTATGTCCCCCTGGAATGGTGCGGATGTGTACGATTGCTGTTGCTGAGACTCGTCCTGAGCCGTATAACTCCTCATCTCATTCCCGTTATTATAACCCTGGAACAAAACAACTTCATTCCCATAACCTAACTCAAACAATCAACATCCGTTTCTCTTTCTGACACATAAACAAGAGACACTCACAATCACTTTGACTCTGGTTCTGGTTCCGTTGTACAAACTGGGTGCCTTCTTGTGACTCTCCCAAATTCATCTTATCCATGTCATCCACTACTTGTTCAGCTGTCAACAATTGAGGTCGCGACTTTTTAATAACCGACATCTGTATCCCTGTGGTAGCCGGAAACCTATCCTCTGACCACTTCTTGACAAGCCGGGCAGTTCTCTCAATCTTGGGCTGACGGGCGCTTGATCCTCTACCTTTATTCTTCTTCGGCTTCGGGAGTAGAGGAACAGTAAGGGAAGCGAGGTACTCGTCGGACACATAAATTGAATAATATTCATGGTCTACATGCTTATCAAGGTGAGCCCTGAAAGAACCTCGGCGACGTATTCTGAAACACCCACAGGTGTCAGTACATGAAAACGAGAGACAAACACCGCAGAGACATACCGAGAGGGACACATAGGACAATCGTAAGGCTTTGTAATTCGGTGTGTCTCCTTCTCGTGTCGAGTACAAGATGATGGATCACCGAATGCTTTATCACAGAATGCGCATTTGTGAGGCTTAGCGCCACTACTATAATCGCAAAGCTAAGTCAACAACGGACGATTTTCTGGAGGTAAATTAGGACTTCAAGACGTACTGCGTATTGATATGTGTCTTCAAGCCCGACTGCTGGGCAAAACCTTTATTACAATGTGGACAGATGAATTTTCTAGATCCCACGAATGGTCAGTGTTTGAATAATGATGGAAGTGAAGAACATACTTGACACCAGTATGAGTAGTCTTATGTCTAGTGAGGTCGCCGTTCCTCCTGAAACCTCTTCCACACTCATCACAACAATAAGGCTAAAATATCAGATATCAGGTGGTGTTACCCAGGCAGAAGAGGGAGGTACTTACATACACGACTCCAGTTACAACCATCTTCAAAATAATTTAGTGGGAAGCGAACGAAAATAAATATAGAGCTTCTAGGCGGCGGGAGGGGCGAAGATTTCGAGCAAATACTCGATTAAATATCAGGAGTGGAAGGAGGATATATCTCTTCTATAAGAGGTACAAGAAGAGGTCGATGGGTCGTTATTCTCGAGTCGAACTTAAGGGGTAGCAAAGGTACAAGTGTAAAACTCGACGGTGGATAGGCAGGTAGGACTCGCAAAACACGAGGCTCTCAGTGAGAAATTGAGATAACGAATTCGAGGGAGGGGGAAAAGAATGAAAAATTCAAATACGAACAGGAACACCTCCATATTTATCCCCTCTTCTCTTCTCTGCAAGTTCCCTCAATTACGACTTTAGTCGAGTACCGCTTTTCCTTCATCCCCTCTCCGATCCCGAAATCTTACAAAAATCTCAATTATTAATTTCAGTTTCAGAGCGCTTACCCTACTAATGAGGGTGCTTTTTTCCTTTCTGGAAAACCGAAACCCCCGCAAATTCGAAGCACCACAAGATTTGCATTTCATCGATCCAGAATAAAATGATATACATATTCGGACTCCGGGAACATAATCTCTTTACATGTGCATAAATCTCAAATCTCAATCTCACAATTACACACCTATCCTAAAGTGGTAAAGGGACGACCTGGGTCAATATTCCGGTTGGTATCTATAAGCCGCCCCCATCCCCTTACTTTCCGGGATTGTGAATATGCGGTATGTCAGCTTGTCTTTTTATTGTTGTTTCGCATGGGTCGATGAGTTTGGGATGTATGGTGCGCATTCAGAGTGATTTTTTTTCTTTTTAGTTTAGCATATTTTACGAGTTTTAGATTATTACATGAGGCGGTGCGCTCTCCGCGACTGTGCTACCGGATCTCAATGAAGAAAGAAAAGGTTTGCGTACTTGTACCATGCGAGTAATCCAAAAAAAAAGATCATTAGGGCTCAGGTTGATGACGCGAGTTTTTCGTTTTCATTTGTTTGTCGTTAGGATGAATCCCACACAAAAAAGCACACCATCTTCGTACCTTCTCTTTCCTTCCCGCCCCGTCGGAATACGATCATGAGCTATTAATATGAAGTGTTCAAAATCACTAACAAAAGCTGAGCTAAGTTTGTCTACCATTTTCGGTTTCTAACACAAAAACGAGGTTCTTCAGGTTTACACTTTTGCTTTAGGAGAATTGTCTCAGATTCATAAGTAACCGCAAGAACTGAGGCTGTACAACTTCGGAACTCCGAGTCATACGCAATATACATATCCTAAACCACGGTGACGTCGTCCATTAAATTGTTAAAGTTAAAGTTATCTTTTAATGCTAAGGCTAGATTTGGACTAAAGTTTCCTAGAGTCTAGACAACAATTTTGAACCACATGCTCATAGGCTAAACAAACACTAAGGAAAAACAATGCTTCTGGGTCCTGCATAAGTGTGGTTGCATGTAAGAGATCGTCGTAAGTCGTAATACAGTTGGTATCGGTATCCATGGATGAGCCCGTTCGGCCGGCGGCCGTCTTTTTCGTTGATCACGATTTCATGAAAAGTAGTTCCTCGGAGTCATATCATCTCTGCATGTTCACATTTCACATTCGTCACCTCTTTTTCTTAAGATCCCATCAGGTTCAAGCCTTTCTTGAACCTTTCACTGTTCATGCCCTGTCGTATACATAAGCATGATACATGATCATGATCGGTTTTGTATCTCCAAACAGTAAATAACAAAAAAAAACCATTTTTTTTGTTTTTCACAAGGCAGACACTCTAGGACCCACTTCAATACCGTACTACAAATTATCTATGCATCCCATGAGAACAACCAAAGAACGATAACTACATCTCACATCACAATCATAGGGGAGATAGAAAATTCATGTCAAAAATCGAAGGGGCGGATCAAAAAAAGAAGAATTCGGGAAACATCAAAATCAATTCAACCTTTCAGATATACCGTAATCCTCGTATCTCAGGTTAAAACAATATACCAATTTAATACCAAATACTTGCATATTACTGGTCAGTGGTTGTCCCAAAGATATAGAGTGGGTTAACTACACCTTAATGGTATCCTTGTCCAGGAAAAGAAACTCCGATATCGCACATCCGACGCACATCTATTGTACTGTACAAGGCCGCGGAAGTTTTAAGGGAGAGTTCATGGGGTGTGCCACTTGGTGCCACTGAAAAGTATTTTGGGTATCATGAATCGTGTCCTGAGTTCTATCCCTAGATATTTGTCAAAGTAAAACTGGAAATATTTGATTTACATCCATCGTTTGACAAACAAGAGTGCCTAGAGGATATACCTGAAGCCTGTAGGAGGATACTTACAGATGTTTTTATTTTTATAAATTTATTTGCGTTTAACGTTTTGAATTTTCCTCTTCATTTTCTCGTCCTTTCCTTTTTGTTTCCTCTTCATCGTAAAATCGATTTTGGAGACCTATGTAAGTCTACGGTTCCGGAGCTTAGTAAAAAAAATACTTGGCACTGGAGCTTGTCGGATGTATTCTCTTTTTTTCGATCGTCATTTCATAAAAGTATGGTGTATATGGTAGCGCGGCACGTCCTTAGAAGAGAACAAAAAACCTTGTTTCAAGTTGGTATACTGGTTTTATTTTATTTTATTCTTTCACATTTTCTAGAAATCCGGACAGAATGGAATACTTTACGAGGGACCTAACATACGGATAATGGCATCACCACCACACTGATCAATGATCTACTACTACTAGTACCAAGATGCTAACACTTGAGAATCTGCACCACACAACCAATACCAACACTCACCAGCTAGTACCACAAATGGAACGAATTGCCATTTTAAGCCCTTCAGAATAGTAACAGTCTGTAACAGCACATCATAGTTTATTTCTCACAGGCAATCCATGCCGGCGGACGGTGGTCCAAGATGAGAAAATCATGTACCTACTACCTACCTAACATGGCACAGTGTAGATAAAAATAGATATCTTTTTGTGTAGAATACGATACATTCGGAGCCGTATTTGAGAGCCGTTAGAGTTTTTTGTTGTTGCTGTGAGAATGCTCAATGTCTCAATTTTCTATGACAATATAAGGATATATATGCCACGATGTGCGATGTACGGCTGCGGTTTTTTCGGAGGTGTGAGGCTTGAGCTCAGTACTGGCTGGAATCGGACTGGAGTTTGGCAGTGGAAGTTAGTTTATTTACTTTCTTACTCAGTCGAGACAGTACAGGAACTAGGCTACATACTGCGTTAGAACTTAGCGAATATTTCCAAGTGTTTCTATTGTGATGTACCATACGATACATCATGCCGCCGGTTCAACTATATTGATTCAAGGATCCACTAGTATCATAAAATCATTGATGTCCCTTGCACCTACGCCTACAAATCATAAATGAATATATACTTGAAGGAGAAACATGAAACACTTTCTTCTTAGTAAGTGCATAGGGATGGGTAGTAGTGTGTCACTGGATGAGACATTTTCTGTATGAGGCAGCGAGGCTCGATTAATACTAGTACCTACGTGGAACTTAACCATAGGGTTGTTTTTAGATACGTCACGGTAAACCTCAGAAAATTCTCAGCCTCAGGTTAGATGCAAAAGCATAAAGAAATGCGGTTGCCACGACCCACCACTCAGTGGTTCTTCTCACAACGGGGGCTTGAACAGGGTTGGAAAGGGTTGAACAAACCCAACACAAAGGAAGCCTCAGAAGGACCTGAGAAGTCGGAAGCTATAGCTTACTACTATACATATGGCGGTGGCGGGTGGTAGTCTCGCACCTCACTTTTGGGAACTCGTAACTAGCAATATTACAACTTCAATGTAGTACTCTGGATAGGATTTGAAGTGACTAAGTACCTCCTTTTCCTCTTCTCCTACTTTCTACTAGTCGCTAGTTTGCCACTCCGAAATTTATCAGAGGTTAGTTACCCTAACGTATCGGATCTTGACCCTGTAAACTTTAAAATTCAGGGTTCAAATGTCAATCAACGAACACAAACAGTCCTTGACAGATCCTGGCATACATCTCAATTGAAAAGAACCAATGAGAACCTTCTCCTAGTACCCTTGCTCAAACCCATTCTATCTGGACCAAATCAAAATTTTCGGTCTATGGTCTGTTGGCCACCAACACTTAACGAGTACTTTTGAACAATAAACAAAAACGAAACTCAGTTTGTTACAGTATATTATGATATGTAGATATTAAGGCTACGTAATTGAATAAAAAAGGAAATTATCGAGGTCCCATCGCCGGGCCCATGATGTGAAACTTTGGTAGATGTGAAACTTCCCAAGTGTAAGTTGAATATTTGAATGTTGAGAAGAACGGTTAAAGGTACCAACAAAAATCTCTTTCGGGGCCGATAGATGAGGTTTTTATGTATGATATGTGGCTTATTTTGGGTTCCATAGAGATACATTCTTACCAATGGAACAACAACAAAAAAAGAATTGCATTGCGTGAGATGTATAACAATCAAAACACCAACATACAGTGCATACACAGTACACATCCGCGGCGCGGAGACCACAGCTTGGGGTTGATATTTACTACCATTGGAAATTTCCCTGGACAATCAAGTTGGTTAGTGTGGGTCAACTGTATCCGCAGATAGTAATTTTCTTTTGGATTACTAGCAACATATATATAAACACAAGTGTTGCGGAAGTGTCAGAGATGGATAGAAACAGACATAAGAGAACTGTGATTGGTTGAACAAAGTCTAGTTTCCTAAGCCAGGGCCGTCAATTCTCTTTGTTATCCTCTCTTCCATCCATGGCGCTAAGGTCCAGAGATCGTTCCAGCAAAAAGAAGCGTATTGTTGGCGTCCAGTAGTCGAACCGTCGGTTTCTGGTTGATTGTTTGGTACGATTATTTGTGCAATGAGCCTATTTTGTGGATAATGTAAATTAACACATGGTTTTATTCATTTAGCATGGAATGGTGTGATGTCATGACAAGAATGAGAGGGCGAACGTACATGAGCGATCCAACCCAGTGCAGGCCTTCTTCTGTTTCAGGTATACCTACCCATCGCCTATCATTTCCTCCAGGAGTGAAGAACGGATAGTTGGCATGGATTGGGGCCGGTGTAGGGTGCTGCATCCTTGCATATGTGTTGGTGGACATCTGATATTCTTGTGATACTAAAAATGGACATGTTAAACGAGGAGTCCGTAACGGACGGGGTACAGATTCAAGTTCCGATGAGTGATCGAGGGTTGACTTACAGAAAGTAGGCACTGAGATCACCGACATAAGAGGATAGACACCGTAATCTTGAATATACTCCTCGGCATTGGAAACGTGACGACGACGAGTTGTATGGCGCCTAACCTCTCCTCTTTCAATACCTGGAGGGTGCAAGAGTATATGAGCGTTTGGGTTGATTGTCAGAGTTGTCTTTGGTCGGCTGAGGGTGCCGTATGCGGTGATGCGCACATCAGCCAACTCCAGAAGTACCTGTTGGAAAAAGGACACCCTTGAGGATTGAATCAAGATTAGCAAGAAATGACCAACCCGTCGTCTTGTTTCGAGATGTACTAGATCGTTTTCCAGTCTGATAGGACGTATCTGCGCCTAATCTATTACGCAAGGGGATGTGGTACACACTTGATTTCATTGAAGATGGTGAGTGGATTGAAGTTGCGCGAGGCAGCCTCGCGTTCATTAGCTGAGCCATTTCTATTGAAGACGATGTATCTGAGATGATGCAATGAGTCAGGGCCAATAGAGATGCAGAAGACGCGCCAACTTTGTCCAAGCTTCGTCGGTAGTACAAGAGGTGACACTCCGGTGCCAAACACGATGCAGTAACCTTGACGGCTGGGTTAGACGGCGATGACGATCAGAATGTTCGAGGCACACACTTGATGAACGCTTCTTTCCAAGTACCTTCCTTTTTCCACTTGCGCCAACTGGGCAGATACCTGCGTTTGAAACATTCCTCCCACTCTGCCTCCTTGAGGTTGGGCAGGGTTGCTTCGAAGAGTAGGAAGGAAGGGCGTGCTAGACTGAGGATCTCGACCCAGTTGTGCCGTGGGACGACAGTGCGTACGCTGAGATGCTTGAGTTCTGGCTCGTAGGTATGTTCTGCGAGATTGCGGAGGATTGGGCGTCTCCAGGGATTAAGGGCTGGATCTGATGCGATGAGGAAGAGACGGCGTGAGAGATAGGAGGCAGTGATGAGAGAGTGGAGATCGAGTTCGCCGAGGATGTCAGCGATGAGTTCGACCGGAAGAGCTTCGAGGAGCATAACCAAAGTTGGATTGCCAAACTCAGACTGCCTGACAACCTTCTTCTCTTAAGCCCGTCCATGCCTTCCAATCCTCATCCCTTCCCCCACTATGCCTCCGGAATCCTCTCTCCTCGTCTTCCACAGCTCCAGCTTTGGCGAGCTCAAGAGGAACAGCTGGGTATCATTTTTCTTTGCGCTCTGCAGCCACTGCCTTACCCCATATGTATATTCAGACTGGCAGTGATTCGCCTTACTCATTTGGCCTCAGCACAAGATACAGTTCTCTCTCAGATAAATACTCGTTGTCACCAGATCCACGTGCATGGGGCTCAGACTTATCCCCAGACCTTGTGGAACCAGACGACTCGCTGCACAACCCAGACATCAATTCTCCAGACGACCTTGACGGCAGACGTCTGAATTTCAAATTCTCTAAAAGGGGTCTTGCCAACCTTGGCTGCCTCACTGTTCTGAGTGCCAGCTTTCTCGCTCTGTTGTGCGCAATCGTCTTACCACAAACTCAATATATGTTGGCTCATTTCCTACAGTATTGGCTATCCTATCGGTATGTATGCCAGCTCGCAGTGGCCCAAGAGTCCAGGCTTTAATTTAGGCGGCATCAACTCCACCGGCCAGGTAGCTTTATCACCACTGTCAGAGTTAGATGAATGCTCAGATATATGCGCCTCAAGGTTCCGTTCATGGGAAATTTTGGCCTCATAGATCTTGACACACCAAAAGAAGCCTACTCAAAACGCTCCTACCGTGACGGAAGAGACTGGATACTTGTGTTTTCGGATGAGTTTAATATCGATGGTCGTTCATTCTATCCCGGAGATGACCCCTACTGGGAGGCCGCGGACCTGCACTACTGGGTAAGGACAGGAATTTTCTGGCGTAATTTCCGGGTAACGAACGCATATACTTGCACAGGCTACCAACAACTTGGAATGGTATGATCCTGCGGCAGTTACAACCGCCGATGGATCGCTTGTCATTACTTTCTCTGAGACATTTACCCATGACCTCAACTACCAAGGAGGTAAGTTACTCGTAGATCAAACATCTCTCCTGCTAACTCTTTTCAAGGCCTCATATCTTCGTGGTAATGGAGCCTCTCTTAGCTAATGCGTAATGTACTAAATGCTAATGGAATCACAGGAACAAGTTCTGTTTCACTGGTGGAATGATTGAAACTGCGGTACAGCTTCCAGGAACTAATAACGTGGTTGGTATGTGGCCGGCAATATGGACTATGGGAAACCTAGGACGGCCGGGGTATGGAGCCACCTTGGAAGGAATGGTAAGCCTTTCCGCTCCATTCTGCCTCCCATCGTATCTTTGATCCGCCTCTTCGCTTCCTCACTATCAGTGGCCTTATACGTACGATGCCTGTGATGTGGGTACAGCTCCTAATCAAACCATAAATGGTCTCCCAGTAGCAGCAACAATACGTGGTGATCATCTATATAATGATGTCCTCTCCTATTTACCCGGCCAAAGACTTTCAAGATGTACTTGTAATGGAGAGGACCATCCCGGGCCGAAGCATACAGACGGCTCCTACGTCGGTCGCTCGGCCCCAGAGATTGATGTTTTTGAGGCACAGGTTGGTGGCAAGCCTCCAAGTGGAGAGGTCTCACAGTCTGCGCAGTGGGCGGTGAATAATATTTCCGGCAAACCGACTTTCAGAAGTGCATTGCTAATATGCATATACAGCCGTTCGATGAATCATATCTTTGGAACAACTCCAGCGATAGCATGACAATATCCGATCCGAGCAAGTCGAAATTGAACGGATTTGTAGGAAATATCGTTCAAGAAGCTTCGTCTGTTGTCACTAAGACGAATCAGCGATGCTATGAGCTCATAGAGGATTGTTTTTCTGTATATGCATTCGAGGTGAGGGTAAATCTAAATTTGCCAACGAGTTATATTGACACCTGTTACTAGTACAAACCAGGTAAGCCGGAAGCTATACCTCAGGTATAAAGTTAGCACTAACAATGGTATAGGTTACGACGATGCGGTAAGGTTGCTGTGATTGCCATTCGTTTTGTCACAACCTTATTGCGACGAAACAGTACATTACTTGGGTATCCGACAACCAAGTCTCTTGGACGATAAACGCCGCCGGTGTAGGAGCTTCTCCGTCCGTTGAAATATCCGCAAGACCTATCCCACAGGAGCCAATGGTTCGTTTCCATGGCGTCGCCTCCAAGAAAAAAAATCTTAATGTGACTGGCACACAGTATATAATCATTAATATGGGCATGTCCAAGAATTTTGGTTCTATTGACTTTGCACACCTTACATTCCCAACCCATATGCGTATTGACTATGTTCGAGTCTATCAACCAATGAATAACGTTAATATCGGGTGTGACCCAGATGATTTTCCGACAGCAAAATATATCGAGAAGTAAGTCACTCCTTTTCATCTGTTAGAATATTTTTGATTTCTGATTTTGATCATTCGATGCAGTCATATAGAAGCGTATTCAAATCCTAACTTGACAACGTGGAGAGAGGATTATGGGAGACCATTTCCGAGGAGTTCTATACTAGACGGCTGTTGAACGACGTACACGTAACGTTGATCGGGACTTTTGCTGTTGTCTGTTTTATTAATACTTTCAAGCTTGTTGGACGTTACGATAGTTTAATTTTTTTGCTGCCTTCGCATCTATTGCTGTGTTTTTGCTGTCGGTCTCCGTAATTTCACTTCTTTCGACGTTCTTTATAGATACTTAGATAGACGCACGCTTTCTCTCTTTTCTTTGTTTTTCTCATACATGCTTTGCTTTACACCTGCACCTGTACAACAATACATACCCCCAACTTACAAACATCCAAGTTCTGTGCAAATGGTTTTTTTTTAATTATGTTTACGTTTGGGTTTTCTTTTGTGCAACGTTTGTATAGTTTATATCATGTTATACATAAATGTTCGAACAAAAAGAAGAGAGAGAATACAGCAATTTAAAAAGAAAAGAAAAGCGAAGAGGCTGACCTAAACAAATACCTAGTACTTAATTACTAGGCGCCCGGACTACAAAATCACGATAGGTTCAACCCAACCACGTTTAGCAGCATAAGAAACAACATCGAATGCAGAATTGGGTCCATCATCTCCACCACCACCACCACCAGTAATATTACTTGTAGTATGAGGAGGTATAGATACAGATACAGGCATAATGGTCTTGCGTTGAGATTGAAATTTTGTTTTCGATTTGGGAGGAGATATGACGGATAGGATATGAGTGTTTAACCAATTTTCAATGTGTAATAAAGAGTCATAACAATCTTTTTCGGAGTAAGTGTTATTTGAAGAGGAAGAAGAAGAGGTGAGGCGGAGGCTGAGGTCTACTTGAAGAGCATTTCTGGTTGTAGTTGTGGTCGTTGTTCGGGGTTTACGTGGTGTAGAAGGTGGTTTGAGGTTTTTGTGGTGTAGAAGTTTGGTTGCTAGGTAATGTAACCACTAAAAAAGAAAGAAAGGATGGATTTGAGGTTGAGTAAAGTCAGAAGAGAAGAGTATGTGATTTATGTACCATAACATTTGTTAATGGTTTAAATGTTTCCCAATTGCCATTCATATGTTTTTTCATAAGTCTGTAAATGTCGAATTGATAATCACCTGTTTTATTATGGACATCAGCGATACTGTAATGGAAAGGAGAGATATACAGTACGTACCTTCACCCATAAATACTTCTTCTTCAAATGGTGTCCAATGTACAGAATCTTTATCGGCATCCATACGTGATAGACCTAAATCGATAATTGTTGCTTGAACTCCATGTATTGAATCATCCATATATGTTTTTGTTTTCGCTTTCGCTTTCATGTTAATGTTGTGGAAGTTGACGTTGGTGGTATTGGTATTGGTATTGGTCAGAGTACGAAGGGCGTTGTTTTTGTTTGTATTTGTGTTTGTGGTAGGAGGAACGTCTTTTACTAAAATTTGACCCCAATGTAAATCCCTATGCTATAGAAAATTGTTAGTTGAACATGAATGCGGTAAGGGAAGGAGAATGTATGGGTATGTACTTCAAAAGAAACGAGTTTTTCAGCATTTCCAAGTGCTTTTGCGATTTGCCAGAAAAGACTACAAGCTTGCCTCCATCCGGTTTTACTTGAGTTATTAAATGCGTAGGTTTCAAGGTCTGGACCATCATTCGGGAGAACGATGATAGCATATAATTGGGATGGCGTAAACGTATCTATTTCAATTTTTTTTTTTAAATGTCTGTTTTTTTTTAGCAGGGAATAGGAAAAGGGGCATACCAGGACGAACACTTTCAGAACCTTTGCGTTCAGCAATTCCAAATACTTCAGAATAACTCGCTTCTCCAATCTTTCTAAACCTCAAACTTTCCTCTTTTCCTCTTCCTCTTTTTTCCTTCCCATTGTCATTGGTATCCCGTAAAATAGGATCATAAGGAAAAGTTTCAATAAAAGCCGAAAATTCATACGGCCCACAACTTTCCTGTCCACATTCATCCAATAGCCCTCTTAAATATTCTGGATATTCAACCTTTTCTCCTTCCAACCTCAACTTCATACCTAAACGAAGTTCATCCGAAAGGTGACTATTAGATGTCCCACCTTCAAGATCAAATTGTAATTCCGAAAATGTCAAGGATAAATCAAAGTCAGAAGGTGTAGTAGGTGATGGTGGTGATGGTGGTGCATGTCCGTGTCCTAATGAATGTGAATGTCCGAATGAATATCCAGAACCAGGGCGACGACGGATTGGTGTGAGTTGACGAGGTTTGAGGGGTGGTGAAGGTGGTAATGCATATGTGTATGTGGAAGTGGAAGTAGAGGAACGCTGAGAAGAATATTTATGTGGATGAGGGGAATGTGGTTGTGGCTGTGGTTGTACGGGTTTCGCTTTGGGTTTGAGAAGAGGGGAGGGTGGTTGTTGGGTTTCCTTTATTGGTTTTGGAGCCGGATGCGGTATGAGGGCGGATGCGATCCTGGGTTTCGACGTTGAGGAGGAAGCAAGTTGGTAAGGTGGAGGTGGGATTACAACTTCGACTATTAAGTTGCTCCGTGGCCGAGCAATTGGTCCCGTCTTAGTTTGAGCTGGAGGCGCCAAGGATATGCGAGTGGATTTAGTGGGTGCTGGTGATGGTGGGAGGACTATATCTTTATCATCTTCGGAGGAAGATTCTTCGTCAGAAATAAGGATGACTTGAGCACGTTTGCGATGGGCTGGTCGAACTGGACGTAGCTTTAAGCTAGCATCCTGGGAGTCGTTAACTACAGAAGAGTCAATGCTGATGACTTCGGGTTGAGGTTGAGGTTCCATAAAACTGGTACCGATTGACGATCCGATGCTGACGACCTCTACGGGAGGTTTCTCGACTATGGGTGCTCGTTTCTTGCGCATTGTAACCAATGGAGCTTGATATCTCCCTGTGATAGTAGCCAAATCATCATTGACACTGATGTCCGTTCTTGTTGTCCTCTTCTCCTCCTTCACCCTCTGGCCTTTAGCATCGAGTACCTGAATCTCCAATTGGACCGTAGATAATCTTCTCGTCGAAACTAGTGACGTCGTCTTTGCCTTAGATTGGAGCCCCGCAGTAATCTTCTTCTGCAGCTTTTTAGCAGAAGGCAAAGGTATCGTGGGGTTGAGCGCATTCGAGTTCAGAACTGACAAGGGTTTTCTTGAAGGTGTCATGGGGGCACCACCTCCAACTTCAGCCAAGATTTCCGCAAGAAGCATTCCTCTCTTCTTTTTCATCGGAGAAGCTTTGTTGGCACTTGTAAGTACACGTTGTTTGGTGAGGCCTACGACCTTGGGCGGTGACTTGGGAGCATTGTTTTCACGTTTCTTCATACGATGGATGACCTTTGATGCATTGTCGTCGATATTTTCAGCTGTTGCGTCGATTATGCGTGTTTTTGTTCGTTTTCCATAGACGTTGATTTGCTTCGTCTTCGTCGAGAGCATTGTACGAGTCCGAGATCTCCCAACTCACAATTCCCATTTCAAGCACTTCCAACTTCAGGTTGCGCGACTCGTCACATGACCTCACCCAACTCCCCACGTGCCATCAGACGTCTATTGTCCTCCAATTAATCAAGCCGGCATCGCGACGCGTCTTTATCACCTTGTCCTTACATCACCATGTCACTTCCAACTTCACTGCGGCACACAATGACTCCTCCAGAACTTGAACTAATTGCAACCCAAGAACTAATCGAAATAATCCCCTTAATATCAATGGAACGAACCGTCTTCATCTCCGTATGTTTTCTTTAAAGCCAAATTAGCCAAAAAGGGTTTCATACTCATCAGCCAGCATTCTGTTTCTGTTTCTGCCTCTTGTCTCAAACATTTCACAAATCCAAAACTCCAAAGGGTACATATGGACCTCTACGACCTCCGAATAAAACCAAAGTCCCTCTCTGGATGGCAATCAACCTTAAATCAAAACGCAAATGTCACATCATAGCCCCTTCATGGTTAACCATCGAATATCTTCAAAACCGTCTCTCCATCGAAACTTCCGGTGCCGATTTTAGTGAAATGCCTTTTCGATTTATGGAAATATCCAAAGTCTTACTTGATGTGTATGTATGTGTCCATCGAAGGTGACGAAGAGAGTTGATGGTTTTTATTGATGACGTAGAGCATCGGACGATCTAGAACAACCCGATAAACTTCGTTCATTGCTTAAAGACTTACGCGAAGCACGTCAGGCTAAAACTCGTGAAGGTCTTAAACAAATTGACTATAGTGAATTAAGTGTGCGTACATCCTCTCTTCCATTTTCATTTTTTGTACTAAAAATCTTGCTACTAGTTGCCCAATCTTAGTGCAATGGAAATCAATGAAATAAGACCATACTTCGTCGAGTCTATGAGTATACTTGCCAAGCTTACGCTTCCACCTCTAGAAGACGCATAAGTGTTGCAACATGAAACAAATTAGAAACGTGTGGAATGTAATATTAATCGGTCGTTATTATTCTTGAGCCAGAATAATCCAATGATCATGGTCAGTACGTGGGCAACTACTCTTGGATAATATATTCGCGCTGATCAATCTACCCTTCAGCACGTTATGTCTTGGCGTTAAGAAATGATATATTTATATATTCGAAGTTTTGGTGCGAGAAAGATACAAAATCTACAATTATTCCTTGGAACAAGATCAACGAAGAAACGTGAAATAATACTCCAAAACACTCACAGGATTCAGGGATTCACTCGGATGATAATACGACTACCACAAGTACGAGTTAAACCCTCATACAATCAAGTACAGGATGAATGCCCGAATCTGTATTGGGACTGTCTTTGCTGGCTCTCTCTTTACAACTGGGAAATTGGATGGTTGTAGTTGTAGAAAACTGAAAGGTATCATTGGTACATACCGTTTACTCGAGCCACAAGTGCCTCGTTGCCCGAAGTTTTGACTTCATCGTGGGAGGAAAGTATATTTCTCTCCGCAGCAGTTGGTATATAAGCTGAGGCAAGCCTTGTGGCCTCTCTCGGTTCTCTGTCGCTATCATGTCTCATCCAACCTTTTGGCCTAAAAATGTTTTTTTCTATCCCGTAGGAAATACCCCTCCAGCTTGTTTAACCGACCACTTGCCGCCTGAAGAAAATGCCAGGGTACTGCTTCTGGGTTGCGGAGACCCAAGAAATATACTCTATACCATCGCGTTTGATCATGGTATCCGTACGTTCATCGTTCAAGGTTCGTCATGTTTATTTAATGTTTGTCTCTTTCAGCAACACGGAAGATGGATATTACTTGTTGTGATTTGGAACCCGCCATCATATGTAAGCACTTTTTCCGTCGTGACTAATAATTCATCTAACTAGCAATAAATATGTATATTTAGCCCGCAACATCCTTCTATTTACCTTCATTATTGACTCGGTCGATACTAGCAACTTGTTGATATATTGGAACATATTTTACGATCTCTTTCTTGATCGGCCTTCTGTTTCATTGCTGGGGCAACAATGCGACAAGTTATTGGAGCACTCTGTGGATATGGACTCATGGTATAACTCGTGCTATGGCTCCAAGATCACCTTCGTTACGCAGGATAGCCTCGCCCAAGTTCGCCGTCATTGGAAGCTCTACAGAGAGACCCTTGACCTCCCGAATAATGAACAACACGAACTCAAAGAGGCATTTCGTGGTGCTATGAAGGAGAATCTCTCTCGCAAACCTGATCTCACCGTGACCTCCATTACTGCTGCCGTGCCAGCGATGTCTCGATTTCCAACATCTATCAATACCTATACCGGATATTGGAGTAATGGAATTACGGGATCCAAGGACAAAACTCGACCCTTCATTAATCCGACATTTCTATTTTCTTTGGTCGGCCGGAAATTTAACCTACACTATGGAACAGATCTCTGTTCTGCATTTCATTTGGCCTTAGCTTTAATCAAGACGTCATCTCCGAAAAAAACATCAAATTCCTTTAAACCACCAGTGAAAACTGAGCACGAGATGTGGGCAGCATGTCGCGCACAGTTCTCAGATTGGTGTTTAGCAACTCATGAGAAGTTTCGTTCACCTCCAGCTACATCTCAATCCGAAGGAGGTGATAATTCTAACCTTTTGGTCATACGATTCGTGATTGCGGATGCGCTCTTTTTATGTGACGGTTTACGTTCATATCAAAATGATGTTTTGGAGACAAAAGTTTATCGTACACCTTGGGGCGCATCCAAACTTCATTTCTACAACCAATCTATTCCCAAATACTTCAATGTTATCGATACCTCCAACTTGTCGGATCATCTTGGACTTCTCAACGTGCTCGTCGCTGCACAACCACTAATGGAATATTCACCATGTTCCATACTTCACACCAACACACTCCTTTCATATAACGACAACCCAACTGAACGAAGTGCTCTTGAAGAGAGGGCTTTACTGGATTTTCCATCTATTTCGCTCTTCCTCGGTATTACACCGATATGTTTTTCGTCTGGATTCAACTTTAGGAACAACTGCGAAACTGCCGCTTTCGCGGCAGTGAACTCGGGAGGGCGTAATCGCAATCATGAACAACTTTCCTGGAGAGTTTCCGACTTCGCTTGTTCTACCCCAATTGATGGACTGTCCTCTCATCAACAAGTTGTCATCGAACCGAACCAACTCGCAGACAAACTATTTACACTTTATTTGAAGATGTTCAAAGATGAAATGTTAAATCTGAAGCCCAGTCTTCTGACAATTTTCCAAATTCCTCACTACAACAGAGAGTCGTTCGTGCGGTTTGTATCAACAGTGAAAACAAATCAGAGGTTGCAGACAGACTGGACGGCTGTTGGTGAAGGTCTTGTAGATCGTGCGACTCTAAGCAATCGATTAATAGTCGGGTCCAACAATTTCCAAAACCTATTCGCTGAATTGCACATTCATGGAATATACAGTGTTCCACAACTTCAAGTTACAACACCGTCTACAAAATTTTCCAAAACCTTCCAGGGATGGGGTATTGTACCACCTCTTGTATGTGTTGTGCTCATCATTCCTCGAAGTGCCCTCGAGGTCCTGAACGCACAACATTCGATTTTCCAATGCGAAACTTTTTCCGACGAGAATATATTTCACAATACGCATTCCTCAATTCGGCCAGTTTTCGGAGAACTTGTTGTGTTACCAGATGGACGAGGCACAATTCATGAAGATCCGCAAGGTATTGATGGTGATTCCCACCTGATTGTCTCCTTCTATGTTGCTTCCTGGATTTTGGCCCAATACCCCAATCTCATGGTTGGATTTGGGTTGAAAAGTACTCCGCAGACTGTGGGGGTGTTCCTTAAGAAGCTAGGACCATTCTTACGCATCTTCGCGAAGCGTCTCACTGATCGTAACCATGTATTCCTTTTCCGAGAACGCCCTGATAATGAAGGAGAGTTCAAACCGGTCAGTGGGTCGGATGGTAGAATATTCCAACGTCATCTTGCTATTTCAAAACTTTCGTTCGATAGTAGGGGAGTAGGTTGGCTTTGTAAACGAATCGATATTGTTGAGCGTCTAGCAAAAGACGGCTTGGGAAATAATGCACCAGTCTCGAGAAAAGACACCTCACCGCGTTGCATTGAGGCCTCTTTTGGTGGTCACCATTACCCATTTCGGTTTCCTATTCCAGTAGATGGCAGTCGGTCTAAGATGCGTATCGCTAGGAAGTCAAGCTATGTAGAGGTAAGTGTCCTACGAAATGAGATATAAATATACTGACATAAAGGTATTTAAAAGATTGAAGTACCATTCCGTCTTTCACCACTTACGCAATTGGATTTACAACCATTTCCACTTGTGCCAGGAGGTCCGAATTCTGCGTTTTCATTCATGTGTTGGAACGTTCCATATGTCAATTTGGATCGCTTGTCTATGGTCACAGCGACAGATCATGACTGGTTTTCAAGTCACATTGCTTTCGCATACTCGAAAGCAGAACGCGAGGAACGTATGCGATCGGATTCATTGGAAAATGCTTCGTTTTCCGTCAACTTCAAAGCCTCTATCCAAGCTATGATCACCGATTTCAACGGAGACAAAGTGCAGGTAGTGTCTTTGAGAAATGACACTACGTCACATATTTTTGCATTCGTTTTCCTAAATTCCATCAAGCTTGATTTATCCTCGGGAACGGTGATTGCAGACGGTCTGGTGGTTGTCCCAGAAAAGCCCATAATCATACGATTACTTGCAAGTGCAGTCAGAAGCGAAGGTGTATCCGAGATCAAATGCTTTGGGGAAGAAACTCAATGGTGGAGATACGCTTTACCGGTGTTCGCAGAAAGATGCCGGAATTGGAAGCATAATACTTCAACCTGCCAATACGCCCTTTCTTCCTCGTATCCTTTACCGTTGGAAAGTCCATTATGTTCTTGTGGAAAAGGAAGAAATCTAGGTTCATTCATGGATAATCCGAAATGGAAGCCCCTTGCACCATATGCAACACGAGTTGCAGTCAGCATTATCTTTCCGGTCACCTATCTAGAGGACGCTACTTTTGATATGGGAATGATTTCTACCGTTGAGAAATCAAATCCTGCTACTAGTAGGACGGAAGTTTGTCACAGATGTAAGGGTCCCGGAAAGCCAAAGATGCTTCAATGCAGTGGTTGTAAGGTGACGAAGTATTGCTCGGGGGAATGTCAGAAGGAGGATTGGAAGTTACACAAAGTGTTATGTAAAAATATGAAAACTGTTCTTGAAGGAATTGTACGCAAGTAGATACAAGATCTGTATATGACGAAATGTATCAGTAGCTGTGGGGGTGGTTCTTAGTTTAAATTCGATGATACTATCCATCACAATGCAACGTAAAGTAACCCCAGTAATGTAAAAATGTCAATGGAGTGCATAGTTTTCCATCTTTCCTCAAATAAAGCAGTGCAAAATATAGAGATAAACTAGGCGAGTCTTTCCAGATAAATGTTTTTAAAATTGACTGAGAATAAGTTTTTCTAGGCCTTAAGGAATGCACAACTTTTGGATGAAAACTGCTTTTTTGAGACGTATTTCCAATATGTGGATGTAATACAAGCCTTTGTAAGACAAAAAAGGATGGATTTCAATTAACCTGCATATCGTCCATGTAATACAGCAGTTAATGTATGAATAATGGGTGTGTGAGCTTAGGTATTGAGGCTGAACAATGGATGTGACACAAGATTGAGAAGAGGCCATCAATCACATCCAGACTCCGCTGATATGTGTGATGTCATCAATCTTCACCATTGTGACATAGATTACGAAATCAATGAAGCCGGTCACACTACCTGTCGGAGTTACAACAAACACTGTCACATTTTTACGCTTCTAGGATTTTTTGGCACTTTTCGTACTGGCAAGCTCATGGCAACAAGGATCATGGGTATACTCCTCTAATTTTCTTATAGATCGATAGGCAGTTGATGCGCAAATATAAATACAAGATCCAAAAATATTTGGTCCAAATGTTATAGAGGAACGTGAATTTCTTTGAAATTTTTTACACATCTATGGTATCGATAGTAAATTTGAGTTTTTCATGCAGGTTTTATGTAATTTGATTTCAGAGTTGAAACTCCACCCGCCCGGAACTCCTCCGCGGTTCTGCCCAGATTCTGCTACGAGTACTGTGCACCTGAACTTTTAAACATGCTAGTTGATTCATCATTTCACCTGCACTATTGCACACTCTATAGCGCCAATATTGGGTACTCGATCACTCGGATGTTCGCTTCGTCGTGGGAGGAAAGCATGTTGTAAACTTCTTTTCGCCTCCATTTTCTGTTATGAGATAAGCCGAAGTTGAGCTACTTCTGCTATCGTCTCCTTGCTTACCTCCATCATGTCCCATCCAACCCTCTGGCCAAAAAAAGTATTCTTCTATCTGATAGGAAATACTCCTCCCACCTGTCTGACTGACCATTTACCCCCAGAGGAGGATGCCAAAATTCTCCTCCTCGGTTGTGGCGATTCGAGAAATATTCTTTATACGATCGCTGTTGATCATGGTTCTTGTATGTTCATACCATTGTTGTGTTGATGTGTGATGTTTGTCTCATTTCATCCTTTAGTAAACCGGAAGATGGACATCACCTGTTGTGATTTGGAACCAGCCATAATAGGTACGTGGTGGCTGGTAATCAGCAAACTTTTTCTGAGGGTGGAACAATGATTTATATAGCACGGAACATCCTTCTCTTTACGTTTATCATTGACTCGATCGAACCTGACAAGCTCTCGATGTATTGGAACATATTCTATGACCTCTTCCTCGATAACCCTTCCTCTTCGCTGCTGCGACAACAATGTGCCAAGTTGATAACGTTGGCCACCAATCTTGATTCCTGGAGCAGTTCTTGCTATGGAACGTCCATTACTTTTGTCACAGAGGAAAGCCTTACGGAAGCTCGTAATCACTGGCAGTTCTATAAAAATACCCTCGACCTCCCAGAAAATGAACAACGGGAACTCAAAGAAAACTTTCATTCTGCGATGAAGGAGAGTGTTGTTTGTAGCTACGCAACTAGCCCAAAACTATATGCATTTGTGCCAGCTACGTTCACATATCCGGAGACCATCCAAACTGGCAATGCATACTGGAAGAAGGGAATCACTGGCTCTAAGGACAGCAGTCGACCCCTCATTAATCCTACTTTTCTATTTTCTCTGGCCGGTCGTAAATTCAACCTTCACTTTGGCACCGACCCGTGTTCTTCATTCCATATGATGCTAGCCTTTATCAGGACATCTGAGAAAAGTCCAAATACCATTCCCGCAAAAACTGAACATGACATGTGGGCATCATGTCGTGCACAGTTCTCGGGCTGGTGTCTGACAACTCACAAAAAGTTTCACAATTCACCCCAATCTCTAACTGTACGTTTTGTAGTCGCTGATGCCCTTAGCTTTTGCCAAGGTCTGCGACCATACCAAAACGGCATTCTCGAGACAACGGTTTATGATGCACCCTGGGGAGGTCGCAAACTCCACTTTTATGATAACTCCACTCCCAAATTCTTTAACGTCATTGATACTTCGAACCTATCCGATCACCTTGGCCTCTTGAACGTTCTCGTTACTGCGCAACCTCTCATGGAATACTCAGCCTCTGCCGTGCTTCATACAATTGCCTTACTCCCATACAGTGTTCACCCTACTGAACGAAGTGGTGTCAAAGAGCGAGCATTGCTGGACTTTCCATCCATTTCAGTCCTCCTTGGTATAACTCCAATATGCTTTTTCTCCGGATTCACCTTCAGAAATAACGCTGAGGGTTCTGCGCGCGTCGGGTCAGACGGTAAAATCGCCGATCGCAATTATGAACGCATGTTATGGAAGATTTCCAATTTCATTTGCACGAATGAAGTTCCAAATGGCATATATCGCTCACAACGGATCATCATTGATCCCAAAGAACTAGCAGATAAACTATTGTCTCTTTATTTGAAGATGTTCGCCGAAGAGGATCCCTTTACCTTTTTCCTTAATACAAAAAATAACCCCAAACATTATCTTAAGGATCCTCACTATAATAGGGAATCCTTCGTGCGGTTTGTTTCTGCTTTGAAGTCAAAAACAAGTTTAGAGACGGACTGGTCATTGGTCGGAAAATGCTTTGTGGAGCTTGTGATTGGTAACAAACAACTGATCCTTGGAGCCAGTAATTACCAAGCCCTGTTCGCCCAGCTGCACATACACGGTGTATACTCCGTACCTTCATTCCATTCAACATTAACCTCAACCGGGGTTTTCAAAGGATGGAACATTGTACCCTCTCTGGTGTTTGTAGTCTTCATGATCCCCCGGCCTGCGCTCATGATTCTGGGTGATGTAGACTATACCGCAGCCTTTGAATGCGAAACATATATCCCAAATGGCGTCTACCATACGCATTCTTCAATCCGACCTATCTTCGGAAAACTACTGTTGTTGCAAAACGGAATGGGCACAATTCAAGAAGATCCTCAAGGTCTTAATGGTGATTCACCGCTGCTTATCTCCTTTCCTATCCTATCTAGCATCCTGGTACAGGATCCCAATATTAGGGTTGGACTTGCGCTGAAACATACGACGAGAAATCATGTTTCCTTTTTCAAAAAACTTGGGTCCAACATGCACATCTTCTCAAAAGCCTTAACCGATCACGAATATGTCTCCGTTTTGCGGGAGCGCCCGGATAATAATGGGGAGTTGGAGGAGATTGGTCAGATGAGCATAGTCAACCCTCCTAGAGTGCCATCTGATATTGACACGGCAACGCTCTCGTTCAAAGACGGTGTAGGGTGGATCTGCAAGCGATTGAGTATCACTGATGAAGCCAAGAAGAATTTAGAAAACAAAGCAGCAGTTTCAAGTAAACAGGATACCCCATGTTGTATTTGGGTCTCCTTTAGTAATCTACACTACTCAATGCGCTTCCCTGTTCCAGTGGACCACACTCGCTCCAAGATTCGCATTGCAAGGAAGTCCGGCTACATAGAAGTGGGTTTTCAACCACATATCATACTAAACAAAGACGTAAATAAATGATACCCACTTACAGATCGAAGCACCGTTACGAATGTCACCACTGGCACAGGTGGATTTACAACCCTTTCCACTTATCTCAATGGGTCCTAATGCCTTGGTTCCCTTTATCTGTTGGAACGTACCATATGTAAACCTTGATCGTCTTTTCTCTACCCATCGCGAGGATCTCAAATGGGCCCCCTTCCATCTTGCTAGCGCATTCTCCAAAGAAGAACGGGATAGATACCTGCGGTCGGGGCTTTCGAATGTAAAGGAAGAATCAGCATACGTTGCCTTCAAGAGCACAATCCGCGCAATATTCACTATATTTCACGAAGGCAAAGGCACTCCGCGGATATTTCCGCTATTTGCAACCAATACCTCTCGTATTTTTGCGCTCATCTTCCTGCACCACGTTAGAATTGATCTATCGTCTGGTACCGCCATTGGAGATGCTGTTGTTATTATCCCGACACCGTCCAACGCCTTGTTACTCCAACAAGTCCTAACACCAGAAACCAAAATGATCAACTGTTATGGAGAAGTGACTCATTGGTGGAGATGCGCTTTACCAGTGTTTGCTGAAAGGTGTCGAACTTGGAAACACCGCACTTCGGCATGCGAATATAGATGTGCTTCTTACTCTTTACCGGTACCGACGGTGCTCAGTGAAAATCCATTATGTTCTTGCGGGCAAGGTAAAGACCTTGGCCCATTTATGACGAATACGGACTGGAAAGGTCTAGCACGTTATGCCACTCGAGTCGCCATTAGCACTATTTTTCCGGTTACGTATTTGGAGGATACCAGTTTAGACGTGAGGGAGGCTTTCCAACGTACACCTGTTCAAATAGAAGTATGTTCCAAGTGTGGAGGTATTGGGAATCCGAAGTTGCTGCAGTGTAGTGGTTGTAGGGCAACGAAGTATTGTTCAAAGGAATGTCAGAAAGTCGATTGGAAGACTCATAAAATCATATGTAAGAGTTTGAAGAAATAATCTCGGGCTGTGCATCGGAATTGGGAGGAAGAGGTAAAAGGTAAAGTTGTATTACGTACTAGTTCCGAAGATACTATTAGTAGGCTGTCTCATTCGGTATGGACTAGTTTGCGCACAACATCCCCTCTGAGCCAGAAGTCCTCTAAAGCCTGTAATGCGAACACAGATGATCGAGGGCTAGAAAGTAATACATTCGGCATTTGTCACCGACAAGTGTCCAGTGGGACTTTCCCGGTGACCATGATCACGGTGACAAGGGAGTTGAGTAATATAATGGAATCAATCTTCGGGATATTTAAAGGCAAAAACCTTTGAGCCCATTAATTAAAATTTGCCCCAGACGTTATGTCAGGAACGTGTATACCTAAGACATGTTTGGAACAGATTTTTTTATTCCTGCCATCGAAGCCTTTATCTTTCAAGATCGGTGTATCATTGTATTTGTCACAAAAAGTTGTGATACCCGAATCTGTATAGCGCATACTCAATTTACTTATAACATGTTTTGATTCTATTCAATCTCTTGAAGAAGCACGACAGCTTCTGGCAATTAATTTCCATCGGCAATCGTGCACCATGATCATACATTCAGTAATTCAGTCAACAGCTGTCAACCGATGAGCTTAAACGTAAACCATGATCGTGGGAGAAAGGATTTGGTATAAGGCCTAAGCACTTGAACGCAGCTAACTTTCTGGAGCCTTATCATGTCCCATCCAAAAGTTTGGCCGAATAAAATATTTTTCCATCCCATCGGAAACACTCCTCCTGTTTGTCTGACCGACCACCTGCCGCCTGAGGAGAATGCCAATATACTCCTCCTTGGCTGTGGTGATCCAAGAAGTATTCTCTACACGATTGCAGTTGATCATGGTCATTGTATGCCCATATATTACCACAGTTACTATGTCCGTCTCATATTTTATCCTTTAATAGATCGGAAGATGGACCTTACATGCTGTGATTTGGAACCGGCCATTGTAGGTAGTTACGTTTCATAGCTGACCAATAACCAACGATCTTTTTCTGAGAGCGATGCGTTTAGCACGAAATGTCCTTCTCTTCACACTTATCATTGACTCGGTCGAATCTGACAAGCTGCTCATGTACTGGAACATGTTTTATGATCTATTCCTCGACCCGTTTTCGGCTTCATTGTTACAGGAGCAATGCGACAAATTGGTAGCGTTTTCGACCAATCTCGATTCCTGGAGCAGCTCGCCTTACAGCGGTTCCCTTGCCTTTGTCACTGAGGACAGTCTAGTAGAAGCTCGTCGTCACTGGCAACTCTACAAAGAGACCCTTAACCTCTCCGCTTGCAAACAACAAGAACTCAAAAAGGATTTTCATTCTGCAATGAAAGAGAATATCTCTCGTGGACCTGATGTCAGTCCATTATATGCTTTCACCCCGGTGACCTGCAAGTACCCGAACATACCTAAAACTCGCTTTGAGTACTGGAGGAACGGAATCACTGGCTCGAAGGACAAACACAGACCCCTCATCAATCCTACCTTCTTGCTTTCCTTAGCTGGTCGTAAATTCAATTTGCACTACAGCACAGATCCGTGCTCTTCTTTTCACATGGCATTGGCTGCCATCAAGACAACTGACAACTTGCCAAATACCATTCCTGCCAAGACTGAGCACGAAATGTGGACCGTATGCCGTGCACAGTTCTCGAGCTGGTGTACAGCGTTTCATGAAAGGCTCCTAATTTCACTCAGACCTCAAAGTGTAACCGTCCGTTTTGTGGTCGCCGATGCGCTCAATTTTTCCCAAAGTTTGCGATCATACCAAAACGGAACATTAGAGACTACTGTCTACAAGACATCATGGGGAGGTTCGAAGATTCACTTTCATGATAGTTCTACCCCTAAATTCTTCAACGTCATTGATACTTCAAATCTGTCGGATAACCTTGGTCTGTTAAACATTCTTATTGCTACGCAGCCCATCATTGAAAACTCACCCTGCTCGGTAATTCATACCAACACTCTGATCTCATGCGACGATCTCCCAGTCGAGAAGAGTGGTATAAAAGAACGAGCACTACTTGACTTACCATCCATATCTCTCTTCCTCGGTATCATTCCGATTTGTTTCTACTCTGGGTTCAACTTCCGAAACAACTCTGAGGCTTCCGAGTCACCATATTCCTCTTTGAAGTCCGTTCGCAACTACCAACGCACATCGTGGAAAGTCTGCGACGTCCTCTGCACAGATCTTGCCCGTGGCTTACTTTTCTCTAAACTCATTGTCGATCCCAAAGAGCTTGCAGATAAATTATTCGCTCTTTACTTGAAGATGTTCGGCGAAGAAAGACCCGCTATTTTTTTCTATGACAGGATTGGAGCTGGCACTCCCTTGGTTCTCGAAGACCCTCACTATGACAGAGAATCTTTCGTACGGTTTGTTTCGACTGTGAAAATGAGCAATAGATTAGAGACAAACTGGAAACAAGTCGGTGACCGCCTTATTGAGCGAACAACTAGTAGTAGGGAACTTATGCTAGAGACAAACAACTTCCAAAATATCCTCACTCAACTGCATATTTATGGAGTATACTCTGTTCCTCCATTCATACTTCCAGATTTTACATTTATGCTACCTAACTCTCTGCCGTTCCAAGGCTGGGACTCGGTACCCCCGGTTGTATGCGTAGTGTTCTTGGTTCCCCGAACTGCCCTCGATGTTTTGGATGTCGACCACAATGCACCTCTCGAATGCGAAACTTATTACACACACACCTCAATTCGAGATACACATTCCTCAATTCGGCCCATTTTTGGAGAACTTGTTGTGTTGCCAGATGGACTGGGCGCAATACGAGAGGACCCTCGAGGTATTGACGGCGACTCACCACTACTTGTGTCTTTTCATATTGCATCTACGATCTTGGGACGAGATCCTGATCTCATGGTAGCACTCACTCTCAAGCCTACTCAAAGCACTGCACTTGCGTTTTTGAGACAACTGGGTCCTAGATTGTGCATCTTCGAAGAATGCCTAACCAATCGCAACGTTTTTATTTTTCGAGAGAGGCCAGATAACATTGGAGAGCTGAAGAATATCGCTGGATTGAGTACAAGCAGTCGTCCTAGAGTATCACGCAATCCTATTATGCCAAAACTCTCTTTCAAAGATGGATTGGGTTGGATTTGCAATCGACTTGATGTTATCAAACAGGACGAAGATCGTTTGGCGAACAATGCCACAGTCATGAGCAAACAAGTCGCACCATGTTGTATTGTGATCACTTTAGGTGGCCTCCGATACCCGCTATACTTCCCTGTTCCAGTAAATCATAATCTGTCCAAGGTTCGGATTGCAAGAAAGTCCGGTTATGTCGAGGTGAGCTGTTGAGTTTATATTCACAGACGTGGGACTAATACCCAAGCACAGATTGAGGCACCATGTCGTATGTCACCATTTACTCAAATGGATCTAAGCCCATTTCCGGTTTCAACCACTGGGCCATATTCTGTTGCACCCTGAAACACCCCATATCTAAACCTGAGTCGCATGGCTTCCGCGTCTCATGAGGATCTTCGTTGGGCTTTCTTACATGGGGGATTTACATTCTCCAAAGAAGAACGCGATAGGTTCCTGCGGTTGAAATCAAATCCAAACGAAGAAACAACATCTGTCCTCTTCAAAAGCGTAATTCGCAGCCTGTTCCTATATTTTTCACTTGGCGGGGGTGCAATGAGGATTATTTCTTTAATTTCGAACAATCAGACCATTGCCATTATTTTCCTGGATTGCGTTAAGATCGATCTATCTTCAAGCACCGCGATTGGAGACGCTGTAGTTGTCATTCCGGAACCCTCCAACTTGACGTTAATAGAACAACTCCAAGGCGTCCAACCCGTCAATTGTATTAGAGAGGTAACTCGCTGGTTGAGATACGCCCTACCCGCTTTCGCTGAAAGGTGCAGGACCTGGGGACACACTTCGACGTGCGAATACGTTCTCGCTTATTCGTACCCCTTGCCTCTAGAAAAAGTGTTATGTTCGTGTGGGAAGGGCAAAAATCTAGGGCCGTTCATGCAGAACCCTATGACGAGGGACTTGGTACCATATGCGACACGAATTGCGATTAGCTCCATTTTTCCGGTCTCGTATTTGGAGGATGTTAAGTTCGACGTGAAAGCGGCGTTTGAAAAGATGGATGGTCGAGCGACGGGAAATTGTTCTAAATGTAAAGGGCCAGGAAAACCCAAATTACTTCAATGTAGTGGTTGCAAGGCGGTAAAGTATTGCTCTGTGGATTGTCAAAAAGAAGATTGGAAGGTTCACAAAGCTGTTTGTAAGAAGTTGAAGAATGCTGAAGCCACTTGAGGGCAGTTGGAATGAAAATAAAATAAAATAATGGTATTCTATATCACAGGTCTGTCTGTCTGTCTGCCTATCCATCTGTCCATCCGTCCGCATTCCGTCGTCTGAAAAAGAATAAAAATACATTTCTTCTGTTCCGTAGAAGAATATTATTGAGGTTTTGATCCCTATAATTCTATAGTCTCTTTATGTTTGAATTTCCGACCTGCTCTATCCGCTGAACGGAATCGGAATTGATTTCCGTACAATTCAAATTCAAAATGAGGAACGTCGAGAACGGTAAGAGATTTTCCGGATACGTGTGTAGTAGTGGTTGGAGGTGGAAGGGGTAAAGGAGTGCCGAGTTTATGAGATGAGGGTAGTGTTGAATATAGAGGGATTGAGAATACGAATATTGAGTTTTGTTTTGGAAGCACTGAGATGAGGGGAGAGGGGTTAATTTATGTGATGAATATATGACTTGGTTGGAACATTACTAACACTTGATTGCGTTTGTCTTTGTGATAACTTTGAATGCATTTTCTGTTTCGTGTATGACTATACCTGAAAGCCCAACGAGACATGGGTTTTTACTCTGACGTACTACAATATCCACATCAAAATCTGAGGGAGATAGAATGGTAATAATACATACCTGTCATAATTGACCCATGGAAATCAGCTTTGACAAGTTTTGGATGCATAGTAGAAGAGGCCGGGATTGCTTTTGAATGGTGTAAAGAGTTGGAACTGGAATTGTTTGTGTTTGAAGATGGAGGTGGTTGAAGTAATCCGAGTAGTTCAGACATATAACTCATCCATAGATGATGTAGAGGTATAAACGATTGATACCTGAGTGTAAAAGAAAATACGTTGATTTAAGTCTAATACCAATATATATATATATATATATATAAACGTACTTTGCATTTGCTTTATCAATCTTCCAAACACCTTTCTCTTTAACTTCACGTTTCCCAATAATACCTAATTTTCTCTTCCTTTTAGATTCCTTGATTCTTTCTTTTTTGGATTCTTCTTCCTTCTTTTTACGTTGATCTTTGAGAGGATTTTCGAGTAGAAGTTGTCTGTTTTGAATTCTATTGGAATAGAGAGAACCGGGATCGGAAGTTGATGATAGATTGGAAGTTACGTATTGTGGTATGAATGGTGTAGTGCTTTTAAATGTTACACGACCTCCCTGTGGGGTTTTTGGAGATTTAAAGTAAGTTTACTAGTGAAATAGCCCGAACGGTAATTTAAAAGTTGCCAAGGATTTTTAATTCGGGTTGATAATCGAGAAAGTACGAACTGTGATAGTGGTGAAGTCTTTATAAGGATCTACTCGTTTAACATTGGATTGAGGCTGAGGTTTGCTGGTCATTGTCACTTGTTTAGAGTTTGGATGGCGGATATAAATAGTGGAAGTGGTGTGTTAAACGTTAAGCACCGTTGAGCAGTCGAATTGAGTATTTGGCTGGAGTGTAAAGGCCAAACAATGACGTCATTTGTCGTTCAAGGACCCGGAATTGTTGAACGTTAATTATAAACCTTCCATCTTTCGGAAAGACTACCTACTCAATTTCATGTGTACTGAGCTTGCTAATAATGATGAGAAAATTATGCTTGAGGAAAACCCTTTTCTCTTGATGACGTCACTAATAACATAATGAACCCTACTCCATTTAACTTACCACAACTAATTTTGCCATTGGTGAGTCTTAATCTAAAATACGACACTTATTCAAAGTTGAAAAGAGAGTTCAACTGACGCGGACTATAATATTCGTTTAATATTGTTTAATATTTAAACATTTCAGAAGCAGTTGGGAATCATAACCATACCCGGATATGTTAGTCTTGTATTTCAATCAATCAATAGCCTCAATCCGGGATACACTCTTATCAGCTCGTATCATCATCCTAACATCTTTCGACCTTGTAACTGTCAAAACGTCTTACTGGTTGTTCACTCTCGGGCCCCGGGATTCGTATGCGGAACATTCATATTCGGACCCTGGTATTCACTTGGAAGCCAGCCACGCGGTTGACACATACATATCAAGGTTTAAAGCCCTAAGCCAAATTCCCTTAGGCAAGGGACGGGTACGTGTCGCTAGTAATGGTTTAGTATGAATCAGGCCTCAGGCCTCAGGTGTGGATGTTCCGGGTGAGTCGTTCACATCCTCGATTCTCCTCTCTTTTGTTTATGGCATTCTCACTGCAGTGTTGCACAAATTAAATTATTTGGAGTGCACTTAGAAACCGGATCCTGGTTGGTTGACATTAATGTAATGATTAATTTTACAACTCCTCAAAATGAGTTGTTTTAATCCACTTCCGGATTAACAATCCTTTTTTTTTTTTGGTACGAGGACGAAGATGTTCATGCACGTTCTTATGAACGTTTGAACGTTGAGCGTTTTTTTTTAAAGTTACTCCATTCTCTCTTATCATCTCCAAATTCTATAAATAAGTCCAACTTACCCCGAGATCATCGATTTTTAGTATCACACTTCTTAAATTGCAGATCCACGTTGATTTCAATTTATTTATATATAATATATATATATTTGCGTGAAATGTGAGAGGGGTTTTAGTGCAGGTGTTGAAACTAAAAAGGGTTTGGGGGTTGTGGTTGGAGTTGAGGTCTTTTGAGTTCCATGTATAGGCTTTCAAGGTTAAACGTATGGTAGTAGTTTGTTGTTAGCTTTACATTTTTAAGTGTTTATTGTAAATCTGTTTGTGCCAAGTTTTTGAAAGAGATTATGTATTTTTTCCATGAGAATAGATGAGAAATGTAAGAGTTCGAAATGAGATCAAATCAAATCGGGATATCCTAAGACAGAGGTATACTTCATTAATTCATAGACATCAACGTAACTGTCACAGCTTGTCCAAAAAGAAAGAAAGAGAGAAGAAAAAAGAAATACGGAGTCAAAAAGATAAACAGAAATCCAAAAATCCAAGTCCAAATTCAGAAACACCCCCTCCCTTCACCCCCCTCCTTCTCACCACCGTTCCCCCCTCTACCTCCCCTATTCAATACCCATATTCTCCATCCTTAAAGCCAAACTGAAATTCTCTTGAGCACTATCGATTAATTGCTGTGCCATTGATAAATTTGCGATTCTTGCTTTTATGACGGGAAGACATGCTTTGAATACGGTTTGAATTTGAGTTTTTGCAGAGTTTGTTTCTTCTTCTTTTTCCTTGGTGTCAATGGTTGCGTTAGTTTCTACGAATCCTTGTGATTCTGGATCTTCTTCTTCTTCTTTGACATTGTTGGATTGTGTTTGTATGGGTCCGGGGGTTTCTGAAGTTGAAGTAGGAATGAATGATTCTGGTTTTGTATCTGATTCTGATCCTGGGTCTTCGCGATTAAGAGTTTGAGAAGAAACAGCGGAAGTAAGACGAAGAATGGATGATTCCAATTTAATAGCTTGTTCCTGTAACTCATCAAGACCATCCATCATATTATTAAAAGCTTCCAAAGGTTCTTCAGAATCGAGGGAAGGTGTTGACATTGCCAATTCAAGTGCTTTGCTTTCGAGAATGGTACATTGTTCACCGTGGGTTATGAACGATTGCATTATTATGGGTGCTTCTTTGATGAACTTTTTTTTATTTTTTATTTTTCAAAACAGAAAGGGAGAGAGATAGGGGTAATAAAAGGGACATACCGTGTCTGATTCGAGTTCGGTTAGGAACTCGTAGAGTTTTTCGTTTTCGTGTCGTTCCTTGGTTTCTGATAGTTCATTTTCTTCAGTTTCGAGTTGTTTTTCGACTTCATCCAATTGTTTCTGTTAATTCCAATTATTAATATATATATATGTGTGTATGTTTTTGATGTACCGATGCGGTTTTTTCTGCACTTGCGAAACAAGCGTCTAGAGTAGATGACATATAAAGCCATGGATAAGCTTGTGCAGCGATGTGTAGAGGATCTGAGGGGGTTTGCTGTTGCTGTTGCTGTTGTTGTTGTTGTTGTTGTTGTTGTTGTTGTTGGGCTGACGGCTGTTGGGTGTCGGACGTGGGTACAGATGTACTGGCTGCGAGGTATTTTGCATCAACAGACCTTCCTGTTAAGAGATTGAGCAGGTGGTAGAGGAAATACTATATGGTGCTATACCGCGAGGCGACATGGGTGGTTGTGGCTGAGGGATGGATATTTCCCACAGTACTTTGCCTTTCCTTTTTCAAAAACTACGATGACCTTTCTCTCGTGTTTCGTGAAGCCTCTTGCATACCTCTCTCTTCCCGTAATAATCCTACGCACAATCTCAGCATCCTCTCCTCAAGTGGCTTATTTTACACGTGTATTCGTCTACCTAGGAACTCTCGCAAGCGTAGCAACTGCTAGCATTGCCACTGCTGCATGTTTGGCAGTATGCAATCAGCATTACAATGTCAATTATTACGTTGCAAGGACTTTTTATGCGTTGTCTTCAAGGCTTTTGGATGTAAAGGTCGAGTTGGAGGGAGAGGAATATTTGCAAACTAGGCCTGCGGTTATCATGAGCAACCATCAGAGTATTTTGGATATTCTGGTTGTCGGAAGGTGACATATTCAATCTCATAAACATTTCTTCATGTTCTAAATTTATTTGTTTTAAAGGACTATGCCACGATGGACATCGATGATGGCTAAAAAGGCACTTCAATTCAGTCCAGTCGGACCATTCATGATTCTGTCAGGAGCCATCTTCATCGATCGAGGAAATAATGCTCGTGCTATTCGTTCATTAAAAGCAGCTACGGATTTAATGAAAAAATTAAAAGTTTCGATATTCATGTTTCCGGAGGGTACAAGAAGACTTTCACCGGAAGCGGATTTGTTGTCTTTTAAGAAAGGTGGCTTCCATATGGCAGTACAGGCGGGATTACCGATTTTACCTATCGTAACGGAAAACTATTGGCATGTTTATAGGAAGGGGTATTTTGGATCCGGTACGATCAAGGTTCGAGGTATGTGTTTCCGGATGGTTGACCCGGTTGTTTGAAAAATTATGGAATGGACAACGTTTTGATTGATGTTCCTTCCCTTGTTTTTTTTTTTTAGTGCTCCCTCCGGTTTCGACTGAGGGATTGACAACGGAGGATGTGCAGGAATTGATGGATCGTGTACGGGGTCAGATGCTTGACACTTTGTTAGAGATTTCTACCCATGTTAAGAAGATCGAGGAGAAGGTGGAGGAGAAGGAAGAACCGAAAGAGTTCTCTGGAGCCAGCATTGCTATTAACCCTTCGACGCCCTCGAGCGGTGTGTCATTGGCGTCTTCTGTGACTTCTGGAGGGAGTGAGGGTGGTGTGGAGACGGAAGAAGACGAGGGAATGGTGCTGGTTGGACGACCTGAATAGAATAATAATATAGTAGGAGGTTATTGCAATATACGGGAGATATGTGACTTACTATGCACGTTTGAGGAATAATCAAATAAAATCAAATAAACGAGTCAGGGCAGGAACGTTCCTCTTGATCCCCGTGCTTCTCTCTCTCTCGCATAATGTTCTCTGCTATAAATTCACGTCTTTCCTTCCTTCGCCCCTTCCTTTCCATCCCCACCTTTCACCCCACCCCCTACCCCACAATGCCCTCCAAGCGTCAAATACAATCAGCTACCGCTCCCATCGTCGCGCGCGTCTTGCCAGGTACCTTGCCCGCATTTTTACTCGTCACCTTATAATACTCACCCTCGTTTCCAAGACTGCTGGGGCCATCGTGGAGTACGTGAGAGTCCGCTCCAAGGCGCGAACCCTCTTGCTCATCTTTCATCCAGGCTTCTTCGCGTTTCCCAGAGAATACCCTCGCAAGCTTCGAAGCCGCCATTAGAGACGGTGCGGAGGGCATCGAGAGCGGTATTTGAATATGGCATTGTTGCCCATTGAACGGCGGATAACCTCACAACCCAGACGTCCACGTATCAGCAGATGATGTAGTCATCATGTTCCATGACCCCGGTTTGTTACCAGCTTCTCGAACTCTGTTTTGGAGTCGTGTAACTTATTTATTTTCAATTCCCTTTTCCAGTTTTGGGCCGGACCACCGACTCGGCAGGTATGGACACGGTTCTTGCTGGACTAGCGAGGCAATACAATTGACCGGACGGTACTTGTGCAGGAGAAATCAAGGAACGCCAGTGGTATGGAGAATCCGGTATGCAACATGTCCGCACCATCAAGGAACCCAGACAAGCCATCCCTACCTTCGAAGAGACGGTCGAGTTGTTGATGAAGGTATGTGGTGTATTCCATCAAACTATTTGGTTTTGACCCCATCACTCGTTGCCTTAGCCCGAGAACCAACATGTCAAATTTAATGTCGATGTAAAGGTTCAAAATGATCCCGATAGGCTATTCAAGCTTATGCATAACGTTATCACCACTCAACCCTCTTGGGAAACAAATCTGGCCCCGAGGATTCTTTTGGGTCTTTGGCATCCGAGGTTTTTGCAGTATGCAAAATCACGCTTACCTTATTGCAGGCGTTCGCATATCGGGAATAGCACGTATGTTGCGAGAAAGTATTTCTGGAATGATTGCGATGCGTTTTCCCTTAATTTTGCCACGCTTGCTACGGTAGATGGTCAGAGGTTGGTTTGTTGCGTCTTCTAATGGAACAATGTCACTAACCGTCTGATGTTCTTTACTAGATTTAGGAGAGAGTGTAAGGAGGCTGGGAAAGAAATTATGGTGTGGACTGTTAACGAACCGGCATATATGATGGAGGTATATTTTTGTTCACTTGCGCAGTGATGGCTAGGCATTCTGATCTCCGCATTCAATACTCAGGCTGTCCGATGGGATGTCAAGGCCATCATCACTGATGTAACCCAGACATGGTTAGATCTTCGTGCTGATTTGCAGAGTAAGTTTATGTTCATATCTTGCATTGGTTTTTGAGTTTTCTGATTAATATCCTTATGAATAGGGGATTACGAAAAGACTGGATCACAGCACGGAAGACTTTTCCTCTGGACATCACCAAGATTCTATGCTCCTTGGAGATACTTCAGAAGTCGTGCGAATCAGATATCTCTGGAAAGGATTGCAGGGCCTTTTGACGATTTCTTGACTTCGAATAGCCTCGTGGAACTGCGTTAATTTTTATTTAGTTTTTCTTTTATTTTTGTTATTTCCTAATAGAGCTATCTGGTTTGCTGAGACAAACATAAACATAAACATCATCACACTGACCTCATTCCGTCACCTTACACACTCCCATTATCCACGCACAGGGCGGCCTGCCCGACTCGCTCATTCTACACACTTAAACCATGCTCAATAGACCAGACAGACCTTTTCCTTCTCCTGGAAAGAAGAAGCGCACCCATAGAAAACGCATCTCTGAAATGAGACTTTCTTCGGACACAACTGCGACATTACCGGAATATAACAACTATGCTTCTTCAACGAGAGTTATACCGGCAAATGTGACTATGAATATGAATGTTGTCAGTGAGAATGTGGGTTTGGGATTGGATGTACCTTTGGATAAGCCACCGGATTATGAGTATGAAGAGGAAGATGGGGATGGGGATAGTGGTGCTGAAGAAGCGGATGTGGACGAGGATACTGATAATGGTTCTGCATTTGAGGATCGGAGAAGGTTGGAGTTGTATGGGTTCCAACAACAACCTCAGAATTTTACGTATTCTACTTCGCTTGGCTCTGGTTCTGGTTCTGGTTCTTCAAACAATATGCTTTCTCAGAGACGAAAATCACGGTTTGTCGTACCACAGCAGCAACAGTTTGGACAGTTACAGTCGTACCAGGATCCGAATCCGAATTACAATAACAGGAGGCAACAACGTTCTTTTACCCCTCTTCCTCTAACTCTTAATTCCAACTCCAACTTCAGCCACAACACCAACACATACACCTCACCTCCATCTCATACTCACACTTACTCATATACCAATATCAATACCATTGGTATTGGTGATACAAGTCCAAGTCCTGGAGGAGATTCGGTTGATCCATATTTGGATGCGTTATTGGAAAGAAGTGTACATGCTTTGGAAATTTCAAATACTCTTTTACAACAAAATTCTATTACGACGGCTACCATGACGAAGGATACGAATTTGAATTATCGTGAATCCATTTCTCCTTCTCCTTCCACTGAGAGATATTTTTATTCTTCCTCTCCTTCTCTTTTTATGAATGATAGGAATAGAATGGGTTATGAGAGGTTAAGGAATGGTGGTGGTAGTATTGCTGGTGGTAGTAGAAGTGGTGGCGGTGGGAGTAAGAATAAGAGTAAGAGTGGTGGAAGTGGGAATGGGAGGTTTGGGAGGGATAGGTATAGGGAGAAGGAGAGGGAGGTTTGGTTAGATGATTTAGAGGAGATTACGAGGAAGGTTGATAGACTTTTTGGGAGTGAGAATGGTGAGGATGATGAAAGTGATGTAGTTGATGAAAGGAATGAAAGAATAAGAGGGAAAGAGAAAGGAAAAGAAGAATGGAACCGACACTTACATTCATCTTTTACTACTGATGAAGTGAACCTCAGTTACAGTCTCCCTGCTTCAGTTTCGCCTCTACATAATCGCAACGACTACTACCAACAACAAAGCCACCCAAACGGAGCAGGAATAGAAAGAACGAAGAGAGCGAAGAGAAGGCCTTCACTTGATTCGAACTCGACAGTTGGGGCTAGTTCTCGTTTACGACTTTCTTATCGTACCCGTGATGAACTGGTCGCACCTCCACCTCGTGCTCTTACTCAATATATTGATGTTGAATCGGGAACAAGAACAGGAAAAGAAGAAGTAGGAATAGGTTTAGGTGATGATGGGAATACCGAGTTTGAACAATTTATAACACTTCCTTCAACACTTGGAATACGTTCGGTTATATCAACTCCGATACTGAACCCTACTCCTTGTTCTAATTCTGGCCCTGGCTCTGGCCTGAAAGCCGAATGGAATACATCCACGTCTACAGTGACAAGTTTACAACATACACAAGAATCACCTGGTCCTTTTCATTCAACACCTGCGTTACCCGTTATTACAGATATTGGTATACCACCTTCAACATCAAATACTCCTGCTTACAATAAGCTTGCGGCATTTGTTTTGAGAAGACCTTTACCGACGGGTTCAAGTTCAACTATGACTACACCGATGAAGTTGAATGAAAGGCAAGGAGGGAGAGGATCGGTTTCAGTTGGGAGTACACCTGTTTCTTCGTTTATTGCGAGTACGGGTTTGAGTTCGTTTATGGTTAAGCGGCGTAACTCTATTACTAGTACGGGAGCAGGAGGTGGAGGTGGAGGTGGTGAAGGGAAGAGTAAATATTCGGGTTTAGGATCACCTTCGACAAAGAAGAAAAAGACAATGGAATTGTTTGGTATTGGAATTGGCATTGGTATCGGTATCGGTAGTAGAGGTGGTGACAACCAGAGTCAGAACCTGAACTCGAAGAATTCGGATGAAAGACCTATTTCGGAATTGGGTTCTGATTCTTATCTTTCTCAGAGTCAAAGTCGGAGTCGGAGCCATAGGGAGAGTGGGAATCAGAATCAGAATCAAAATCAGAGTCATATTCAAAAGCAGAAGAGGATTATGACTCCGCCTGTTGAAGGATCTTTTCCTTCTCAATCTTCATCTTTAACTTCACCATCATCATCATCATCATCATCATCGTCATCGTCAGAAGGAGGCATAGGAGGAGGAAAGTGTGTAGCGAAACAAACTGTTGTTTCTTTGCGCAAAATTTTGGATGATCATTCTCTTTCCCATTCAACTTCAATTTCTACCATCAATTCATCATCATCAACTTCAGCCTCAAACTCAAACTCAACCACTACCACAGGAGGAGGAGAAGAAGAATCAACAATGGTAACTATAATAAAAGATCAAGATGGAAACATTCAAGTTGTACGAATAAAAAATAGAGAAGAACGAATAAGAACAACACCTTCGTTTATGCCACGTACACCAATGCCAAAACCTGTTTCTAGTACTTCAACTGCTACTGCTTCAATTTCAAGAATGTTGACAAAGAAAGTGCATCATTCGTCTACTAGACCACCAAATCCACCTAGACAATCTGCTTTGAAGGGTTCAAGACCTGTTACTCCTACTACTACTTCTCCTTTTAGTAGTACTAGTGCGAGTGGTGGGAATGTAGGTGATATGGGTGTAGGTGTAGGAGGGGGTGGAAGTGCAAATAGTTCGGGAGTTTCTACGCCTACCAAGAGAATTAGTTTTGCGGAGTTACCAGAAGCTCACGTTAGTTCACATCCTGAAAAATTCAAGAGGGATAGAAGTAGGAATAAAAATGGGAAAGGCAAGGGGAAAGAGAAAGAGAAAGAAGTTGGGTCCGGATCGAGATTTTTAGTAGGAACCTTGGGAATTGATAATGATGATAACGAAAGTGGTAATGAAAGTGCTGGAAGTAGTGGTGGTGGTGGATGGTTATCGAATTGGTTTGCACCTGCACCAAATACTACAACGAATGTAGGTGTTGGATTGGGAGTTGGTGGTAGTACTTTGGCATTGGCGAGACATGAAGAAAGGTTAGAAGATAGAATGAGTAGAGGTTGGGGAGTTGGGAGAATGAGTATGAGTGCTGGATATGGATATGGGTATTTGGATGAGTGGGCTGTCTGATTTTAATTTTTGATTTTTGGTCCCAGTTTTGGTTTTTTTTGTTGGCCATTTGTGGTTATGACTTACGAATCACGATGCGACATGATATTCCCTGTCTTTTTCTTCTTTCTTTCTTTGCTCTGGGCTTGAAGCTTGATATCTTTACCATTTTTTTGAATAGCTTTTTTTCACACATATTCTCTCGTGTCCGTTGTATTACTTGCTTTCATTATTCCCTTCTGTTTTTGTATTTCTCTCAAATGCTTTTTGTTTAAGCTTTTATTACTAGAAAAAACCCCTTCCTAAAGTAGTCTTTTTCTCATTCATTTTTTTAAAATTAAATTCTCCGAACACTCGACTCGTTTTCGTTATTATCCTTTTTTCCGTGTTTGTTGTATTTGATGTAGAATGTCTATTATACCCACTCTAATGTGATGAAATTAACGAATTAATTGATGTGAAAAATGAAATGAAATTTGGCATATGTATGTAAGGACATAGGGCATAAGGAGATAAGGGAGAAACCATAGTAGAAAGAAAAGAAAAGAAAGGCACAAGGGATATGGGAAAGGGGGAGGAGGTATGAATGATAGAGGTCCGTGTGTTTGTGTTTATGGATTGAGATGCACAACAGATAACAAACGTTGATATAGAGCAGAAAAGAATAAGGGGGAGGGGGATATAAAACAAGGGGGATATTTAAACGAAGAGGATAGTTTATGGATATGATATGAAAGATTGACAAAATAAATCGCAGCAATGTCCCAGAACAGAGGAAAACAAAAAACAGGAAAGGAAGAGTGAGAGTTACCACAATGATAACTGGAAATAGGAAGCTACGAAAACACCAAAGAGAATTAAAATCGATGCGATAGCGACAAATTGCCTAGGTGTGAATAATATTGGTTCAGCCATTATTTCGCGTTCTGATGCGAATGGTCTCATTATCAAACGATAAGTAAGATCACTAACGCGATTTGTTATAATTCGATTCTGTCCAACGACAACTGTCCATGAAGGTTCTCCTCTTAATGGATTAGGCTTTTGGCTTTGATTTCCTCTAAAATCTGTTTCTGTTTCTTTTCCTTTTCCTTTCCAATTCTTGCCTCCACTACTACCACCGTCACCACCAGTACCACCATTTCCACCACCGCCGCCGCTTGACTCTGGAGTCTTGAAAATGGAACGACGAGTGAAGTTTGTAGGATTATGAACGATATGAGTGTTGAGATTATTTGTTTCTGCCCATTTTTGAAGCATAGGTACTTCTTCACGTGTAGCAGGAATAGCAGCATAAATTGGAGGATGTTCAACGACACGTAAAAGGTCTCTAGCACGAGTACTTTCATCAATTTGTCTTGGTGGGAATCGATTATTGTATTCTGGTATTGGACTTGCACGCATTGTTGCTCGATCACTTCCTGATCGTAATAAACGCCAAGGTGATGTTGAAAGAGGAGCCTTTCCACCGCCACCACCACCACCATTGTTGTTATTTTCATCGTCAAAAGGGTCTCCGATGTCAAGAGGATCTCCGATAGAATTTACTAATTCCGTTGGAGCGTTTTGAATTGTTAGGGGTTCTTGCATTTCTTCGATTGTGGGAGGTTGAGACCATGCGTCACGTCTCTTCCTGTCCCACATACCAATGGCTGGTAGATTGTCTGCGTCAGGTTCTGGTGGCTGCTCGCGTTGTCGTGAGTTGGAGAGTAAGGATGATAGGGGATACGGGGTTGGGGTTCGCTTTAATGCCGATAGGAATCCACTAGCAAAGGATCCGGTACCCTTAATCTTGGAGGGACCGGCAACATTCTCTGGTGGAGGTGATCCATCGTATTCTGTTTCTTCATATGGCTGGGGTGCGGATGTAGTAGCAATATTGGGAGGAAGGTGGACTTGATTTCCTGGAACTCCTGGCAAAGAGTACCGAGGACTGAAGTTTCTCGGATTCTGAGAAGAAAGGAAGGGGTCGGCATTTAATTGAGATCCTGATGCGAACGATGATTCGGATTGCTCTGGTGCCTGGACTTGACAAATGAGTCTTTTGTCGCGCCCCCTTGGATGACCTTTCATAGGCATATTACATCTCGTACATCTTCGTTGAACCTTATTTGCTACAGTTGAGGGTGTACTTGATTCACGAGAGACTGAACGCCGTGACATGCTAGTAATGACGCGAAGATGCGAGTAAGCATTAGACTCGGAGAGTTAAACATATAACAATGAAATAATGGGACTTACATGCGTGGGATGGAGTAATAGTTGATGACTACCCTTGTTTGACAGGGATTCCTTTCCTAGTCTATAGAAGATCTTGAGCTTTACAGCTTCCAAGACGCGAAAAGAATCGGGGTGAACCACGAGAAGAAAAGGTGAGATTGGGTTGTACTACTCTTTATGGTGATTCGAGGTTGCCAACAGCGTAAAGTGATTGTGCTTGTTGTCAAAGCAATGGAACTACGCGCAAGCTCGGTTAATTGAGCATAGGAGAGGGGGTACAAGGTACCTCTTGTATTAATCAACAATACCCTCTATATGGCAATTCTTATTTTTAGATGTCTGATTTCGAGGGGGTGGGAATTTCATTTTCTCGGTAAGTACGACCGATCTTTATTAAAACACAAGAGTGTCTTGGGTTCAAGCGACTCAACACAGGACAAGGTTCAAATACCAGCTTCACCCTTCTTTGCTTTGGGGGATCTTCGACAACATTCTAATTCTGGACATCTTTGGACAAAATTAGAAACATGCACTACTCTCTGATCACCACATCATCGGCATTATGGGTTAGACCAAAAACACAAAAGAGTATATCATTGAACTCATCACAGACTACCTTGAAGGGGTGAGACGAATAATAACCTATTCTTTCGGCGTAAGTTTCAAAGTCAATTATCATCACTTCTAGATCTTCTACTTTTGTTCAAGGAGAGCGCAATAACCCATTACTTCCGAACACAATACCAGCGTCATCTATGTAACAAGAAGATGATATAAAAAGCTTTCACTCACGTCCATGTATCTAGGAATCTGAAACCGGAACCTGGCGCGAGGGTTATGTAACGAAATATATATCACCTAGGGCAGTTAGCTAACAGTTACCTCCTGCCATTCCAGTATGTCGGCGCGGCAAAACAGGCCTCTTCCACCCATCCCCACCTCTTCTCCAACATCTTCAGCGCGATCTGAGGAAGAGGACGGAAATCTATCTCCGCGGCATCAACGATTTTCTTCTCTTTCGTTTACCTCCATGGCCAATACCATCAACACTACACTTCCAGCATACTCAGATAACATTGAACACTTAGTGTTAGAAGAAGGCTCAGGATCAGGATCACTAACCTCGCCCCCTCGATATTCCATCCTATCACCTCCCTCCCCATTTCCTGAGTTTGAAACTTCCCCAACATACCGCAACAGCGAGAGAAGACCGAGTGCCAGGCGACAACACTTTACAAAGCACAGAGTACACCTGAAGAAGAGTGGGGACTCTAACCCATGGGCAACCCTCGAAATGATTTGTAGAACACCTCTACCCGATTCTAAAGATTCAGATTTGAGAATGATTGGTGGTGATGCAGTGAAAGGGTGCTTGGAGATTAAACTTGACAATCCAATGAATATTAAGAAGATATATCTCACGGTGCGCCTTGGAATTTATATACTTTAATGCTCCATTCTGAAGAATACCGGCAGATTAAAGGCAAAGTGAGGGCCAAGAGGTCATCCCCTAATGACTCTCAACATGAGGCTACTTTCTTGGAATATTTGCATGAACTTTACGACAGGAAAACGAATGGTACTCCTACTTTGTTTGGAAAATGTCCAAGGTCAAGGAATCGGATATTTGACGGGAAAATGCACGGTAATTATTCTTTTCCATTTGACTTTCCTTTCCCAACAACTACAACTCTCGGACATGGGGCAAACGGGATTCCAGTGCTAACGGCCGATCTTCCCCCAACATTTTCGGAGAGAAGTTCGATTATTGCTTTGAATTATGAGTTCTCTTTAATCGTTGAGCACGGAGTGCTGAGGGCAGATAGCAAGTGGGTTTGATACTGACACATGATTTAAGTACTTGACAGGCTATTTATTGTAGGAATAAATGGGCAGTTACCTACATCCCCAAATTGGTGCCGTCACCTGCTTCCGAGAAACGTCAAAACGCGTATGGTATGGGTGCTCGCGTCCCAGTGCCATCCGATGATCCTGATGGGTGGGATGGGCAGACTGTTGTTATTGATGGTCTATTTCGAAATAGACCGTCCAAGGTCACTTGCATAGTATGTGTTAGAAGTTTAATCTGTAAAAGGTTCTATGGTACTCATGTAGTATCATCAGCTCTATCTTGCCAATCCAGTAAGTATTGATAAATTTGTTTCGGTTCATATCGTTTATTATTTAAATGTACAGCTTGTATATACTCGTGGAACAGTACTTCCCTGCTTTTTGGCCCTTTCAAGTTCTGACGTAGAGCTGCTAGAGCATCTTAGCTCACATAAATTTAATGTCGATCTAGTTCGGTACTCAAGATTCAACCCACAACCCTCAAATATCCCACGGAAAACTTCGGTAGAAGAAGAAACCATCTCCGGAAAAGCCGTATGGTGGAATACGGTAATAAGTGAAGTTGGGACACTTACTCTTGAAGGAGAAATACACCTACCAAAACGTCTATCACCATCTTGTGATTTTCGATGGTTTAATATCGAGGTACAGTGTAATCACAAAATCTTTGGATATCTACCTTTTATTAACCCTCTGGTCTTGTTAGTATCACGTAGAAATGATGTCATTTTATTCCGAAGCGTTCCATGCTCTTGGTGAGAGGAAGTCTATTGAAGAAGGAAGACCAGTTATTATAAGACCAATAAGAATTGCGACATTCCATCAGTTTGGTCCAATACCCATCCCGTATACCAAGCAAAATGTTAATGTAGAGAGAGGTGGGGCTAGAACTAGAGGTACTGGCCTTTTGGAAAGTTCAGGCCCATTGGTAACACTATTTTAATTGGCTTTTTGAATCATAAATAATTGTGGAATACTTCTGTCAAAATTCTGTACTTGTCAATTCAGGGGTGTTCTAAGCCTGGATAACGGCAGGCTGACGATAACGATTTTTTCCATGCTCCTGCAACAGCTACAGAAGAACATATTTAACCTCCCGAGGTCAAACCTTAATATCCTACTATGTGGTTATACTCTTAAGATTATGATCGTTGGTAAATAAGCAGACCGTGGCCAGGCCGTTACAAGGGGTGGAAAACAACTACAGGGAAGATGGCCTTATCTTTCAGCAGGGGTGAACCGGCGGCAGAAATGTGACAAAATATATACTGGTAAAAATGTTAGTGGCGGTGCGGTTCATCGATCCAAGAATATTACGTCATTGCTTAAAGTGTTAAAGTCTCATTCCAAACTCCTTCTCACAACCACAACAATGTCCACTCCTCCACTTGACCCCTCCCGTGTTATCAAAATCGATGGTTATTTAAAACCGCATATTCCTGTCATAATCCAACGCTACAACAGTTATAGACGGTGGAAAGATACCTTTGACACTCACGAAGGCGGTATTGAAAAGTTCACGCGTGGATATGAACGATATGGTCTACACGTAGGACCTAAAAATGAAGTTAGATACATAGAATGGGCTCCTAATGCTAAGGAGGCTTATTTGATTGGAGACTTCAGTACGCAATCATTTTCCTTTGCTTTTTGAATGATTTGGTGTTGATAGATGAACAGATGAATGGAATAGGACTTCACATCCTATGACCGTTAACGACTTTGGTGTATGGGGGATCATTGTTCCTCCTTTGCCTTCAGGTCGTTGTGCTATCCCTCATGATAGCAAAATAAAAGTTTGTCAACTTACCTCATTTGAAATTGAGAAAATGATCTTATTGTAATGCTCCAGATTTCTATGGTACTTCCAGGTGGTGAACGTATTGAACGCCTGCCAGTATGGATTACACGCGTAACGCAAGATTTGACTGTATCGCCAGCTTATGAAGCGCGATTTTGGAACCCACCTAAATCTCAGCGATATACGTTTAAAAATACCCGACCACCTAAACCACATAATATTCGTATATATGAAGCACACGTCGGAATTTCAACCTCGGAACCTCGAGTTGGAACATATAAAGAATTTACTAAGAATATCCTTCCAAGGATCAAAGATCTCGGATACAATACCATCCAGCTTATGGCAATCATGGAACATGCCTACTATGCTTGTGAGTTATTTATTGACAATCCATCGAACGTGCGCTGATAAAACTGGAAAACAGCCTTTGGATACCAGATAACAAGCTTCTTTGCGCCGAGCTCTCGTTACGGAACACCTGAGGAACTAATGGAGCTTATTGATACCGCGCACGGTCTTGGACTTACTGTGCTATTGGATATCGTACATTCCCATGCGTCCAAAAACGTTCTTGACGGATTGAACGAATTCGATGGTACTGACCACCTTTATTTCCATGAAGGTGGAAAAGGACGTCATGACCTGTGGGATAGTCGTCTCTTCAACTATGGCTCCCATGAAGTTCTGAGGTTCCTACTCAGCAATTTGCGCTATTGGATGGACGTCTATAAGTTTGACGGTTTCAGATTTGACGGTGTCACTAGTATGATCTATATGCATCATGGAATTGGAGCTGGCTTCTCCGGGGGGTATCATGAATATTTCGGTGACAACGCTGATGAAGAAGGTCTTGTTTACCTTATGCTTGTAAGACTCATTCTATTTTTATCTCATCTGAGGTGCTGATTTGATATATAGGCCAATGATATGATGCGTACCTTGAATCCAGATGTCGTCACGATTGCCGAGGACGTTTCTGGTATGCCTCTGTTGTGCAAATCGGTATTGGAGGGTGGTATTGGTTTTGATTATCGTTTGTCAATGGCGATCCCCGATACTTGGATTAAATTGTTGAAGCACAAAACCGATGATCAATGGGATATGGCCAATATCGTTTTCACATTGACTAATAGGCGTCATGGCGAGAAGAGTATTGCTTATTGTGAAAGTCATGATCAAGCTCTGGTGGGAGATAAGACCATTGCATTTTGGTTAATGGACAAGGAAATGTGTAAGTTCCATATTCTGTTTATACGACACAAGACTAATTGGTTTGTAGACACTAACATGTCAGATTTGACCCCAATGACACCAGTCATTGCTCGTGGTCTTTCTTTACACAAGTTGATCAGACTTATCACACATGCACTTGGTGGTGAAGGGTATTTGAACTTTGAAGGTAACGAATTCGGTCATCCTGAGGTTAGCCATCCATCTACTTTCAAATGGAAATCACGAGTTGATGTTTATTGGCTTTCCTTCGTAGTGGCTTGACTTTCCGAGAGAAGGAAATGGAGATTCATACCAGTATGCTCGTCGTCAATGGAATATCGTTGACGACAACTTGTTACGATACAAATACCTCAACAACTTTGATCGGGAAATGAATACCAAAGCAGGAAAGCATGGTTGGCTAGAAGCTCCTCAGGCAAGTCTTACTAGTAATACATCAAGTTCATCTAGTTCATCTTCGACACAGGCCTACGTCTCACTAAAACATGAAGGCGACAAAATGATCGTATTTGAACGCGCTGGATTGCTGTTCATATTCAATTTTCATCCTACGAATAGTTATACGGATTATAGAGTTGGTGTGGAGGAAGCTGGTGTTTATAAGATTGTGTTGAATAGTGATGAAAAGAGGTTTGGTGGGTTTGATAATGTGAAGAATGATTCAGAGTATTTCACAACTCCGATGGAATGGAATGGGAGGAAGAATTATTTGCAGGTGCGTCTTCTTTTTCCTCTCTTTTGGCCTCTTTCGTCTTTTGTGGATACTAAAATTATGTGATAGGTGTATATCCCAGCCAGGACTTGTCTTGTGCTGGGCAAGAAATAAATTTGGTGTCGATAATACCCAAAACACATAGACTATATAGATACTTTTGCCTGCTAACATTCCGAGCTCGACAAAATTGCTTAGCCATTTTACATTTTTCACTTTGACTATTACGTTCGAGATTACGATAGACAATCTACATAAACTTGCTACTGATTAATAAAAAAAAAGATTTCGATTTCGATTTCCTTCATCCACCTAAATTCACTTCTTCTACTTCTCTCCTCCTCCCCTATAAAAGTTGTTCCAACTGTTTAACAACCGCATCACCAATTTCAACAGTCGAAGCCTTTCCAGCCAAATCAGCCGTTCTCAAACCAAGTCCACCAACTTCAGGAGCATCAAGAACTTTACGAACAGCATCTTCAATTGCTTTTGCTTGTTTTTCAAGACCAAGAGAATAACGGAGAAGCATTGCTGCACTGAGAATTGTACCAATTGGATTTGCTATTCCTTTACCAGCGATATCTGGTGCTGAACCATGAATTGGTTCATAAATACCTGGCGTTGGTTTGAATGTTGGTGATGATGGTGATGATGGTGCTCCTGCTAATGATGCGGATGGTAGGAGTCCTAGAGATCCTGGGATTACACTTGATTGATCTGAGAGACTGTACAATTTTAATAAATTTAGGTTCTCTTTGTTGAAGAAGAAGAAGAAAAAACGTACATGTCACCAAACAAATTCTCAGTAAGAATAACACCATTAAGTTTCCTAGGATTAGAAACAATAACCATAGCAGCCGAATCAACAAGATGATGGTCAAGTTTCAATTGAGGATATTCCTTTGTTAAAGTTTCCGTAACCACTTTTCTCCATAACCTTGAACTAGCCAATACATTAGCTTTATCAATAGAATGAATTTCTAAAGGAGGATTAAAAGTTAATGCAATTTGAGCTGCTACTCTAGTAATCCTTTCAACTTCAGAAACACTATAAATCATAGTATCCCATGCAGTTTCAGGATCTGGAAGAACGTTTTGTTCTTTACGTTTACCGAAATAAGCACCTCCGATTAATTCTCGAATTACGATTAAGTCAACACCTTGAGCGATTGAAGGACGAAGAGGGGAATAGGATAGGAGAGAATTGGATGCTAGATTTGCAGGTCGGATGTTGGCGTAGAGACCTAGTGATTTACGAAGTTTGAGAAGACCGGGTTCAGGTCGGATTTTAGCATCTACACCCCATTTTGGTCCTCCAATTGAACCTATATAAGTTTTAATAGAGTGGTAGGTTAGCAAAAGTGATTTTACACGTACCCATGAGAATAGCATCTGCTTGTTCACAAGCTGTAAGAGTTGATTCAGGAAGGGGTTCTCCATATGAATCAATTGCACATCCTCCGAATTGGTGTTCCTCAAGTTTGAGATCGAAATCGGTGGTTGATGCATTGATAACTTTGAGAACTTTGACTGCTTCTGCGACTACCTCGGGACCTTTTTTATTTTGTTTATTTGTTTAGGATTTAGAATGTGATGAGAGTATAGGATGAGGGAAAGGAGGGTAGGGTGGTAAACATAGGAGTACTTACCAATGCCATCACCTGGAAGAACAACAACACGGAATCTATATAAAAGTAAATGATCATAAGTTTAGTAGGAGTAGAGTAAAAGGGATTATACACACGATTTGGACATTGATGTTAAGTGGTGTAGATAGTTATCCTTTTCAAAGACTTTATATAACTATCGATAAACCGGTTTCGGTTTGTGGTCGGGAATCTAATATTTATCTCACATCGATATCGCTTTCGATTTGCCGTCGGCCGATTTTTTATTTTTGGAAGGTGATGTAATTTGATATGGGGCTTAAGGTTAGGTCTAGACATGTTTTAAGGTTAGGGTTGTTTCAAATTTGTTGTCACATTGATTGATTTGATCTCTAGGTAAATTAACTCCTACTCCCACTTGAACACCAAAAAATCGGCAAAAAAAGAAATGACAGATAGGAAATGCAAAAATCTAGTACTTGATGCTGGCCCTCTTCTATCATTATCACCACTTCGAGGATTAGCAGAAACGTATTATACTACACCTCAAGTTTTAGCCGAACTTAAGGATAGTAGAGCTAAAGAACATTTTGAAAAGTTGGGATTGTTGTCAGGTGTTAAAGTTGCTGTTAAGAATCCGGATCCTTTGAGTATTGCTTCTGGTATGTTGCTTATGGGTCATCTCTTTCGCTATTTAAGATTGACGGTTGGTATGTCATAGTAATTCAATGGTCTAAAAAGACTGGAGATTATTCGGTTCTTTCACATGCTGATATGTGTGTTATTGCATTGACACATCAGTTGAATGAGGAATATAAAAAAGAACTGGAGCAAGAGAAGGAGAAAGGAAAAGAAGCCGAGATAAAGGCAAGTAAACTCAAATTCCCGTATTCTATCAGTATATTGACTGTAAGTGGGGCAGTAGGAAGCTTCAACATCATCTACAACCGATGAACTAACCGAAAAGGTTGAAAATTTGGAATTGGAATCGTCCCCATCGGTTGAAGTTGAAGTTGAAGTTGATGTTTCTCCAAAAACTGAAATTGAAACCGACAATCAAACCAAGGAAGAACAACTCGAACCTCTGCAAGTCGAACTCCTGCCAACCAAAGACGAAGAACTTGAACCAACACCATCCCAAGCTGAACCCCAACCCCAACCCGAATCCGCACCAACATCTTCAGACGAATCTGATCCTATACCTCTCTATGACGATCCATCCGATGAAGACGATGGTGAAGGAGAATGGATTACACCCGAAAATGTTGGTATCCATAAATCCCGTGCCTTGGATCTTCTTCCAGACGATAATAAAGAAAAGGGAAAAATAAAAGAAGGAATCATCGGTGCAGGATGTATGACTGCTGATTTTGCCATGCAAAATGTGTTATTACAGATGGGTTTGAATTTGGTTAGCGTCGATGGAAAGAGAATTCAGAGAGTAAAGAATTATGTTTTGAGATGTCATGCTTGTTTCAAGTGAGTTGTTTTCATTCTTCTTTTTCAGTGGAATTTATCTGGATTTGTCGCTAGAATTTGTAAAGATCATTCAAAAAAGTTTTGTCCATCTTGTGGCAATCCAACACTTCTTAGGGCTACGGTGACGATATCTGCACCTAATGCGGCTAAAGATGCACCAGTTATGCAGGTACATTTGAAACCCAACTTTCAATACAAAATCCGAGGAACGAAATACTCAATCCCAGCACCAAAACCTGGTTCAGCGAAAAAAGGACCGGGTGAGGGACTGATCTTGCGTGAAGACCAACAAGAGTACTTGCGTGCCAAGAAACGGGCTGATGGAAAGAAAGAAAGAGAAGAGTCAAGAATGCTTAAAGGAATGCTAACAAGAGGAGTTGAAGGTAACACTGGTGCTGGGATTAGTAGTTGGATGGATCCAGATTGGATGCCTGAGATTCTTAGTGTGGGAAGTGGCGGAAAGGGTAGGACTCAACGGAGTGGTGGGATGGATGGAGATATGCCTGTTATTGGATATGGACGAAAGAACCCTAACGAGAGAAGACGACGCAAGTAGATTTCTAATTGAGTTGTTTTTTGGATTGTTGTATATGTAGATCTATGAACCCAAACTCCTGTTCATGAAACGTCGCTTTTGGAATGACATCCACCATTTGCTAGGCTTGCCTGTTCCATCGGCGTACAATCGTTCGACCATACGCGCTGCAAGCTCCTGCCTTGCTTGTGTCAGATACCCTCGCAGATATTCTAACAAGGTGATGTCAATATGAACCAGCATATGTAGAAGTGATACATACCAGAATCGGAGCGACCACTGGGAGATGCATAATGAGCGTTCAAGGGGAAATTAGCGTCACCAGGGATAGGGAACTGATCGACAGAGAGGGTGTTGAGCAGCTTTCCAGCCTCGATTTGGGATGGAGGAGTACGCTGAGAGCCTAGCTTTGCCAGACAGTCTGAGATGTAGAGGATTAGGATGATCAGCGTGCGGTCTGCAGGTCCTTTGATTTCAAAGTTGCGAAACAGAGAATTGGCACGGAACAGGTCGATGGTCTCGTCAATAATGTCGTATTGCGATGGATCCCCTGTTGCATACGAGTTACTACTATTCCGCTATATCAATAGAAATACTGCTACCAATAGGCGCAGGACCGCGTATGCGAGTGCGGAACGGCAGAATGGCCAGGTTTCCTACTTGGCGGACATCTGGGAGTTCGTTGAAGGACGAATGATATGCCTTTTAAAAGGATTATTGGGCATATTCTGGATATTTGGATGATGTACTCACAGGCATTGGTGGTCAAGGGGTGGGTGATTGGCTATGTTTGTCACATCAATTCAAACTCTTCAATGACGTCTTCTACCTCCTCTCATTGACATCAACCACATGTCTCGTCTCTCTGGCTTTCTCAACGGAGGAAACGTCGAAGATGCTGGTCTTTTACAACCAACTGGTCATCCTTCACCTGATACTATCAACAGTATGCACATTCATACTCTATTCCCTATCCAACCCTAACCCACAAGTTGTCCAGAGCTTGTGAGAAGGCTAAGAGGCCTAACACTCGCCTTGTTGCCCGTAGAAGTAAATCCAGACAGTATCAACGATGCAACAAGCAGAGTTTTAACTCCTCAAGTCATTTCAGCCTATCGTGCTGCCGCTGGGGACTTTGAAATGGCTGTCAGCATCCATCCAACCTGTCATATCCTCTTCGCTTAACTGTTATTAGCTCCCTTATGCTTTATTACGCGCTCGTGCAGAGTTCATTTGGGATGCTAATCATAATCCTGCTGATTATGGAGAGAACTATGGTCGTGGTATGTGCATTACTTCCTCATACATTTTAATGCTAATATCTTTGAAACAAAAAAGCTATTGCTTGTGAAACATTGGCCAGGAGAATTGTCCATCAACTTCCTCATGATAAATTGACAGAGGTCATGTCCGCCAGATTCCGTCATAAACAGGTCGATGGAGATATCAGTGATCCTTCAAGTGCACTTGAAATGGCTATCGACCAGCATTGGTGAGTTGTTCAAACTTTTAGCGCTGGTTCTTTGTTTCGGGTCCCTGAATGTTGCCGTAATTTTTCTAGTACCATATTTTTGTCCTCTTGTGAGGCTCAAGAAGTTCTCAATGCACTTTGGAGTGGAACACTTGTACAAGTTAATAACAAACACAATGATATCGATTGTATGTCTTTCTTTCTTCGCTTATGTGTATGTGTAAGCTTTCATTTCTTTAGATATTCCCTATGCAGGGTTGAGGGAAAATACTTTCCTAGGTCATTTGGATGCTTCTCGTCTTTCTGTTCCAAGGTAATAATCTATTGGTAACGGAAAAGGTATTAGTGTGAATGTTTTTGTAGGTATCAAAATATCTTCCGTATTGTGATTTGGCTTTTCTTCCTTGTGGTTTATTCGCAAGCTGGTAAGTATTCATCACAAGTAAAAGATATTTTAACCAATTTTGGTCTAGTACGTGAACCTTTGGATAAAATCGACGTTACCCATCGTAGCTTTGACGTTTGGGAAATTGTACTTTATTTCTTGTCATTCTCCTTCATTATAGAAGGTAAGTTCAACCATCTTTCCAAAAAGAAAAAGTCTTTTCATTATATTGATTATTGTCCTCAGACACGTTCAAGGTATATAACCAATTCTGAATGCTTCGTACCTGCTGAATAACGTGATAATAATACAGACAATAAAACTCTTACGATTCGTGACTTGGTGGCGAGCTTTCTTATTCTGGAACTCTGTTGCACTTATTACGGATACTCTTCTCTTCGTCGCTTTTATATTCCGGTTATTAGGAATGGAAGCGAAAGATGAATCAGTTGGAGCTTACTGGAGGCTGTACAGTTTCCAAGTTTTGAGTTTTGTTGCTCCTTTTATTTGGTATGTTCTGTCTGTTCTTGTGTATTATGAAGAAACTCACTTGGGACTCTTTTTTTTAGGATGAGTAAGATAAAACTCAACTTCAATTTGTGTGAGTGTGTTATACTGATTTCTATTTCATAGAAATCGTTACGATTTTTGATGGTTACAAGTAAGTTTCTCCTTATCCATTTTCTAACAAATGTACAGAGAAGACTTACATATTTTTTTCTAATTTAACCAGGTATATGGGAACAATGCAAATATGTATTGCTCGTATGTTAAAGGAATCCGGTATCTTTTTCGCTGTGAGTTGTATTCATCTCTCGCAAGTCTCCTCGGCTGATTCTTGTTCCCCCCAATAGTTGTTATCTATACTTGCTATTGGATTTGGACAAGGATTGTACGCTTTGGATGCTGCTGACGGAACAGTTGAATCTGCTAGCGAGGTACGTGTTATTAATTGTGTGGATTGAATTGTAATGTAGGGGGGCTAATATGGGTATGTGTGGGATGCGCTGGGTTGTTTAGGTTATCAATATACTTGTTCAATCTCTTTTACAGTTTGTTATTTTCTTCTTACTATCATTTTTCTGTATTGATGTTTGTGTGCTCAGATCGCCGGATTATGGGAAATTTAGTGCTAGGTAAGCATTTTTTTTTTTTTCATTCTGTGTCTGAAATTAAAGAAATTGAGTTGTTTTATAGCCCTGCGGGTCTTTTGTTATACTACTTGTGAGTTTTTACTCTACTCGTGTGTTTGTGAAAACTGCAGTTGATTGATATGTATAATAGCTGGAACACTGTAACAGCAGTCGTACTCCTCAACATTCTTATTTCACTTTTCTCGTCTGCTTATTCTGATGTACGTTTGCTTTCTTTCTTTTGGTTTTTTTTTATGCATACATGCTATGCATAAATTTACTCACTTTTGGCCTTTCCTTTAGGTTGTGGATAATGCTGAAGCTCAATATTTGGCATTTTTTGCTGCAAAGACGGTTGGTATGATTAGAGCACCGGATTCTTATGTTTATCCGGCTCCTTTTAATTTGGTTGAGGCGTTTTTTGTTGTTCCGTTTGAGTGAGCGTTTTTGCTTTTGAGTTCAGATTCGTTTGTTGACTCTTGAATTCCAATGCTTTTTTTATATAGAACATTACCATATTTCCATTTAAATGAGAAACATTACGCAAAGGTACATCTCTCTTCCTCAAACTCAAACTCACAAACTCAAAAAAAAAATAGCTTAACCGCTACGTAATGGCATTCCTATTCTTCATCCCATTAACCGTAATAGCACTATACGAATCGAAATTCGATCCCAACAACAATAAAAATACTTGGATAGAAAATTGGTTTAGAGGTGATGATGAAGGTGTTGAAGATGTTGATAATCCTGAAAATAGGAATCCAAGTGTGGATGAAAGTGATGCTGCTTGTAGAGGAATGGAAATTAGTAAGGTACCGTTTGAAGAGTTGGTTAGGGTGTTTCCTAATACTGCTCAGGTGTGTATTTTTTTGTTGTGGGAGATTTTTGGTTTTTGAAAGAGGAGCTGATGTCTTTTTTTCCCTCTTTCTGTTTTTAAGTCGTGCGAAGCTACGATTTTGACGGAGATTGATGATTTGAAGAAAAAATTGGATTTAGTTTTGGAGAAATTGGAACGTTTACATTCGTGAAATATTTGTGGGGGTCGTGTGACGTGTTTGATTCCAACTCGTGGTGTACCCTGAAGATCGAGGATATTAGCATCAGCGGTTGACTTAGGACCTCTTGTGGTAACGACGACTTTATGTTTGATAGCCAACTGTCGGACTGTCACTTCTACTTTCTGATTTGTTTTTTTCTCTCTATGGACTTTGAACAATTGGTATTACTGAACAGTATTTTGTTATTTTGCAACGACTACAATTAAGCAACTTTGGTTTTCCAACCTCTTGACAAACACGACAAAATTCTGGATTCGAATCAATATTTCGAATCCCATCGTGACCTCTAAACCTTTCTTCAAAAGCATTCCTGTTCTCAACCACATTTTCCAAATAACTAACAGGAAACACAATACTGATGGCCAAGCGGGTAGCACCAGGTACCAAAGGTTTCCATTTTGGATTGTTATCCACAAACGAACCCAGATTTTTACCTTTACCACAAGAACATAAAGGACTCTCCAAAGGTAATAGATGTGAAGGAGAATTCAGATATTCACAAGTAGATTGATCATGTTCCCAAAATGTTCGACATCTTTCAGCGAATATTGGTAAAGCATATCTCCACCAACGAGTTTTTCCTGGATTACAATGAGCTACTGTTTCGTTTTCTTCAAGAAATATGTATCTTCATCATTGTGGGTGTTGGTGTAATGACAACGACATCTGCAATCAATGTACCAGAGGATAAATCCAATCTGATACAATTGGTAAACATGAATGCGAATATACCTAGAGTTCTTGGATCTTCCAAGAGAATTACTCGTTCTCTAGAATCTTTACTGAACTGGAAGAACATATTTCGTATGGTGTTTTTGAAACCGAGAGATGGAACTTGTGGCCATGTCCTCTTTTTCATTTGCATGGTATCGAGCCTACCAGTTGCAGAGTGTAAATGAGAAGAGACCCAGGAAAAACTTCCAAGCTCCGATACGATGAAGAAGAGGCATTTAGGCTCGCCAAGATCAATGGGAATGGTTGTAAATCCATTTGCGTATATGGTGAATTGCGACACTGTACCTCAACCTATTCATTGCAATCAGTTTGATAATTATTGAGTTCGCAAACAACCTTACCTCTACATAAAATAATTGCTTCTCAATCTGTATTTTCGCATGACTGTTATCCACAGGAACAGGGAAATATAGTGGGTAAAGTTGTTGGCTAGTACCAAGACCAACTTCGATACAGAATGGTGTAAGCTGTCTGGTCCAGACAGGTTTATCGTTCGTTAAATGCTCCTTAGCAGCATCTTCAGTGACATATATACGGTTGGAGAGATATCCCACACCATCCTATAAAGAAAGTTCCGACACAGGAGTATCAGTATCGGATTCCAAGACCTCCGGTCCAACAATATTGATCATAGCACTTTCTTTCAACTCTCCTTCGTTATCCGGGCGTGCTTTGAAGATAAATACATGATCATGATCGGTTATGCATTTAGAGAATACACGTAGATCAGGCCCTATGTATTGTGAAAGCGCATATGTGATGAACGGTGTTTTCTTGAGAACGAGAGCGACCATAAGGTTTGGATGTTGTAGGAGACGAGTAATGTTGATTTTCCGTTTTGGATGCTATGAGGATCCTCGCGTATGGTACTTCGCCCATCTTCCAATACAACTAGATCTCCAAATACAGGGCGGAATGAAGAGTGTATGTTCTGAATTCCATTCGAAAATGTTTCGCATTCCATCACTGTATGTCCACCGTTATCCATAACTTCAAGAGCAGTGGGAGGTACTTTGAGTACCACGCATACGACAAGGGGTACAGAGCCCCATCCATGAAATGGTTCAGGGTCTTTTGTCGACGAGGGAAGTAGATTTTCGGGTGAAAAACATGGAACGGTGTACAGTCCATGTTTATTCAACGAACAAGTTTTGAAAGTGATGTGTTCCGTCCAGCGGACTACTTCCACTAATCACAAGTTCCACGAGACGTTGACAAGCTTCCGACCAATCTGTTTCCAGCCTTTTATTGGATTTCACAGTAGCAATGAACCGCACAAAAGATTTTCTATGATACTGAGTCACGCCTTCGGTCATCAATAAGGCTGGAGGCTTGCTTCTGTCGCGAAGAATCTTATCAGAATTTTCGTCACGAAATATTTCCAGATAAAGGCTAAATAGCCTTTTGGAAAGCTCTCCGGGATCCATCTTTATACGGTGGGGTGAGGGGTGGCATTTACCGAGTCCCTACGCTGTACAAGGTCACACAGTTTCCAAGACAGGCGTTCATAACTTCGAGAATCCATGTATGGATCGACATCCTTCATGTTATTCCTAGAGTAAGGTCAAATGAGGCGTGACGATGAGAATATTAAGAAGCCCAATGTGATCCGAGAGATTAGAAGTATCAATGACGTTGAAAAACTTGGATGTAGAATGGTCATGAAAATGCAGTTTGCCCCCTCCCCAAGACGCCTTATAAACAGTTGTCTCGAGGATACCACTTTGGTATGACTTTAGACCTTGACAGAAACTGAGTGCATCAGCGATTACAAAGCGTACGATGGGAGATTATTTTATGGGTTCGGATGTGATTTGAAAATTTTGGTGGGTCGTTACGCACTAGTCCGAAAACTGCGCGCGACATGCTACCCACATCTCACGTTCGGATTTTACGGGAATGGAAAATGGCAATTTCTTTTGGACAACCTTGACAAACGCCAGTGCTAGGTGAAGCGAGGAACAAAGAGCTGTGTCATAATGAACATTGAATCGGCGACCGACCAACGAAAATAGGAAGGTTGGATTGATGAGGGGTCGACTCTTGTCATTGGAGCCGGTGATTCCGTGCTTCCAATAAGCAGTGTAGGTATCAATAGTCGATCGATGCGGATGTTTACGCGTAGCTGGGGTACTGGCATGAGTTATTGTGATCTCTGATGAATCAGCAATGCACTCTTTCATTGCGGTTTGGAAGGACTGTTTGAGTTCCCGCTGTTGGCTTTTCGAGAGTTCAAGGGTCGCTCGATAGAGTTGCCAGTGACGTCGTGTTTCTGAGAGAGTATCTTCTGTGACAAATGCAATTATGGCACCATAACGCGAACTGCTCCAGGAATCGATGTCGACGGCAAATTCCAATAACTTGTCACATTGCTCGCGTAAGACAGTTGCAGAGGGTCGATCGAGGAAGAGGTCATAAAATATGTTCCAATACATTGGTAACTTGTCTGCGTCGATTGCATCGACAACAAGTGTGAGTAGGATAATGTTGCGAGCTGAAACGATAAATTAATGCAAGCCCGATTAATAGAATCCATATATGCGTACCTATGACTGCAGGTTCTATATCACAACATGTTATATCGATTTTCCTGGCCGCTGAGGAATTCTATGAGAAGCTCAATATAAAAAGAAGAAAAAACGCATAAGGTCCATGGTCAGTTGCAATAGTATAAAGAATATTCCTTGGGTCGCCACAGCCGAGGAGAAGGATCGTAGCATCCTCGTCAGGGGGTAAATGATCAATCAAACAAACGGGGGGAGTATTCCCAATGGGATAGAAGAAAAGTTGCTTTGCCCAGAAGGTGGGATGAGACATGACGGAGCAAAGGAAGCAGCCAGCCAACGTTCTTTAGATTGCCGTGTATTCCACGAAGAAACCATTGGTACACATTTTGTTATGTAGGTCACCCGCCTCCATCCTGTACATCTTCTGCGGGTTCAACGTTCCAACTTCAGCCTGTATAAGTACGATTAATCCTGCTTACCCCGGTAAGATAAATGACACAATCAATTATGTTTGACCACGATTAAGTGCGATGGATGAGATAGAAGCTGATAGAGCCGGTGCAAGGCCCGACATCGTGACCTTGTCTGCTGTGGACCACGAATAGGTACGATGATCCTTCCGAGCTTGGCTCCATTTGAGGCACCGAAGTCAATAAAACCATTTCAAATAGAATGGAGCAATTCCCACCTCTTCCATAACCATCCACAATCTCACCATCATGGCCAACGCCCAACTTGCAGCATTCAAAGTCCCTCTCATCACCAATGAACCTATGGTAATGTTTCATTTCTCATGTAGAGCGATTACTGGTGACCTGATAGGGGTATTAATCATAGAAAACATATGCTCCTGGGTCTCCAGAGAGAGCTGCATTGCAGAAGGCTCTTGGTGAAATGCAAGATCAACTGCCTTTCGAAGTGCCCTGCTTCATCAATGGTCAAGAGGTAAGCAAGGTGATGGGCCTGGAGTAAGTAATCGCTCATCGCAATCACCATCAAACAGGTTCGAACAAACAACATTCAGAAACAAATCTTGCCCCACGATCATTCCCGTCACCTTTGCACATTCCATGAAGCAACACCAGACGTCGTCAATAAAGCAATAGACGGAGCTCTTAAGGCCAAAGAAGCTTGGGAAACCTTACCCTGGAACGACCGTGCCGCTATATTCCTCAAGGCAGCCGACCTTGTCAGCGGCAAGTATCGCTACCAACTCCTGGCAGCCACGATTCTTGGTCAAGGAAAGAATGCATGGCAGGCAGAGATTGATTCCGCTGCTGAGGTTGGCACTATACCTTTCGTTCCCTACCCATGTCGCCTAAATCTTTATTATTAGCTCGCCGATTTCTTCAGGTTCGGTGTCAAGTTTGTAGAAGAACTGTACTCTCAACAACCCCCGCAGAATTCGCCTGGGTCATGGAAGTAAGCATGTCACGTACTCCAGATATATATGTCTCTAATAAGATCGCGTCACTAGCCGCGTGGAATATCGTTCGCTTGAAGGTTTCGTATTGGCTGTTTCCCCTTTCAATTTCACCGCTATCGGTGGTAATCTTCCAGGAGGTAAGTATGAACTTCAGCCGTCATGGATCTCATTAACTCATCCTTTTTAGCTCCCGCTCTTGTCGGAAATGTAGTCGTTTGGAAGCCTTCTCCAGCAGCGACATATTCCAACTACCTCGTTTATAAGATTTTGACCGAAGCTGGTGTACCTCCCGGTGTTATCCAATTCGTTCCTGGAGGCCCAGAAGTTGTCCAAACTGCCATCAAGGATCCAAACTTTGTCTCTTTGCATTTCACAGGAAGCACATATGTATTCAAATCTCTCTGGAAGGACATCGCTTCCAATATCGACAAGTATAAAGGCTATCCTAGGATTGTCGGAGAGACCGGAGGAAAGAATTGGCATATCATTCACCCATCAGCTGAGCTCAGAAATGCTGTCCTACAAAGCGTTAGGGGAGCCTTTGAGTATCAAGGTATATTTTTTTTTTGTGCATCTATGAAATTTTCATGTTGTGTTTATTACCTTCAAGGACAAAAGTGCTCTGCGCTATCGCGCTTATATGTCGCTAGGTCGCTTTGGGAAAATGGGTTCAAGAAACAATATCTTGAAGAAATCGCAAAGATCAAAGTGGGATCCCCTCTCGATTGGTCCCACTATGTTGGACCCGTAATGTACGCTACTCGTTCTTGCACTGTGGATTTGCCTAAACCGTGATGTCATAGTGGTCGTCGCGCTTTCGATACCATCACCGGATACATCAAGAAAGCCAAAGACGAAGGTGGTGAGGTCTTGATCGGAGGGTCTGGTACGGTCCATTTGTCATGATTCCAATAACCCCCTGACAATATCTATAGGTGACGACTCGAAAGGATTCTACGTCCAACCCACTGTCATTCTGACCAAAGATCCTCGCTCCGTCACCATGCGTGAGGAGATCTTTGGTCCTGTTGTAACGGTATGCCTAGTCAGAGTATTTATTAAGATTATTTCGCTCACGATTCTTGTTAGGTCTACGTATACGAAGATAATGAATTCGACCAAACTCTCGACCTCATCGACACTACCTCTACATACGCACTGACCGGGTCCATGTAAGTGAATTGATGCAGGATCGTATTTGATGTACTCATGTTTTGTTAGTTTCTCATCCGACAGGCATGCCCTAATCAAAGCGACTAACCGTCTACGCAATGCCGCTGGCAACATCTACTACAATGAAAAGTGTACTGGTGCAGTTGTTGGTCAACAGCCATTCGGTGGTGCTCGCGCAAGCGGAACGAATGATAAAGCGGGTAGTATCAGCATCTTCTACCGCTTCGTCAGTGCACGGAGCATTAAGGAAAACTTTGTTGGGTTGGAGGACTTTGCTTACCCCTCCAATCTGGTTTAGAGTGATATTGAAACCAAAGACTGTAAAGACTGTAAATTGTAATTTTAGGCTGTTAATGAATCGGATGTACGGCGCGGTCGGTTAGTGCTGTGGTAATTAGAAGCAATGCCCGAGCATTATGCTACGATGATAATGGCAATTGTAGTGGGTGGTGTAATATGATAAAAGAAATGAAAGAAAAAGAATAATTAGAGACAGGGTGCGCGTGGGACACGCGGTGTGGCGATACCAAATGAGGGGCTCATTTATTCGAGTCACCCTTACCTTCTTCCTTTACCATCATCCACTATGACCAAGGCCACTACCCTCCAAAGCAGGTTTCCTGGCATGCCGCCCAAGACGGCTGACCTCGACCAGACATGGACCTACCTCACAAATGGCGTCGACCACATAATGTCCCGAATCAACGAGGGTCTATCGTTCGCGGATTACACGAACCTTTACACCACTGTTTATAATTACTGTACTTCCACAAAGATGCACGGTCGTATGGAGGCCGGAAATCGCAGTAGGTCTATTCGTCCCAAAACGCCAGGGTCATTAAGCCACTAATTACTTGTTCACCTTGTCAGCCGGCGCTAATTTGGTGGGATCGGATCTCTACAACAAACTCAGCCAGTACTTTGTTACTCATTTTCAACCGATGATGAAGGTACGCAGGTGCCTGATGAGCACTGATCAGTGAAGGCTCACTCCGCTTCACTGCTCAGAAATCGGAAATGCTTCAAGATGTCGACCTGCTGCGTTATTACGCGACTGAATGGGATCGATACACTACAGGCGCTAATTACCTCAACCGTCTTTTCACATACCTAAACCGATACTGGGTCAAGCGCGAGCGCGATGAGGGGAAGAAAGGCGTATATCAGGTTTATACAGTATGTGCTTGTGCTATGATAGCCCTGAATCGTGTTGACCTGTCCATAGCTTGCTCTCGCACAATGGAAAACACACTTCTTTACACATATCCAAAAAGATGATTCCAAGTTGACCAACGCCGTGCTACGTCTAATAGCACAGCAGCGTAATGGTGAACTGATTGACCAGGGTCTTGTCAAAAAAGTCGTGGATTCATTTGTTTCCTTGGGCCTTGATGCTTCCGATCCCAACAAGGAGTGTCTCGACATCTATCGGGAACAATTTGAAACCGCCTTCCTTGCAGGCACAGAGAACTACTATAAATCAGAATCGGAGTCGTTCCTTGCAGAAAACTCGGTGTCTGATTACCTTAGGAAGGCGGAAGAACGATTGAAAGAAGAGGAAGCTCGCGTTGAGCGTTATCTACACGCAAAGACACGCAAAGATCTCGTCAGCAAGTGTGAGCATGCACTCATCCGTGCTCATTCTGAGTTGATGTGGGAAAGTTTCCAACAACTGCTTGATTACGATAAGGATGAGGATCTTCAACGCATGTATGCTCTTCTATCACGGATTCAAGAAGGTCTAGAACCATTGCGCAAGAGGTTTGAAGCACACGTCAAGCAAACGGGATTGGCCGCCATTTCTAAGCTTGTAGGAGAGGGTGGCGCAAACGCTGACTCCCTTGATCCCAAGGCTTATGTCGATGCACTTTTGGAAGTACATCGCAAGAATTCCGAGACTGTGCAACGGAGCTTCAAGGGTGAAGCAGGATTCGCAGCTAGCTTGGATAAAGCCTGTCGTGAATTTGTCAATCGCAACTCCGCTACTGGAACCTCATCAACTAAATCCCCCGAACTCATCGCTAAACATGCAGACATGTTGCTTCGCAAGAACAACAAGATGGCTGAGGAGGATGATCTTGAAGGTGCACTCAACCGCGTGGTATGTTCTAGTATCATGCTGTGTGGCGGATAGTCCTGCTCACTTATGTGTTAGATGGTTCTCTTCAAATACCTCGAAGATAAGGATGTCTTCCAAACATTCTACACTACTAAACTATCAAAACGCCTCATTCATGGTGTTTCAGCATCCGATGAGAGTGAGGCTAGTATGATCTCCAAATTGAAGGAAGCCTGCGGTTTCGAATACACCAACAAACTCCAACGCATGTTCACTGGTATGTACAGTGCATATATTTATCCTACCACGATACTATAATGCCCCTTCACAGATATGAGTCTAAGCAAGGATCTTACCGATTCTTTCAAGGAGCGCATGACTCAGAATCACGACGATATGGAGATTACCTTCAGTATCATGGTCCTTGGTACCAACTTCTGGCCACTCAACCCTCCTACACACGATTTCGTTATCCCTCAGGAGATTGTTCCGACATACGATCGATTCTCCAAGTATTATCAAAGCAAACACTCTGGTCGTAAGCTTACTTGGTTGTGGAATTACTCAAAGAACGAATTGCGCACGAACTACCTAAACCAAAAGTACATTCTGATGACAAGTTCTTATCAAACGGCTGTGCTGCTTCAGTACAACAAACATGATACTTTATCTCTGGAGGAACTGGTATCTGCTACCGCGATTTCTAAGGAAATTTTGACACAAGTTTTGGCTGTACTGGTCAAAGCTAAGGTGCTCATTAACGAGGAACAAGATCAATATGATCTCAACCCAGGTATATGTGATTTATTAAGTAAATTTTGGAAGAATATCTAATGGATTGTGTCATGCATAGGCTTCAAATCCAAGAAGATCCGAGTCAACCTCAACCTGCCAATCAAGGCCGAAGTCAAGGCCGAATCGACTGACGTCCTCAAGGCGGTGGATGAAGATCGTAAATATGTAATCCAAGCTACCATTGTTCGGTAAGTTGACGTTTTATAAGTCTTGAATACGTACTGATTATATTTTTAGTATCATGAAAGCACGCAAGACCATGAAAAACCAGGCTTTAATCCAGGAAGTCATCTCTCAGATCTCTCAACGCTTCGCTCCTAAGATCCCAGATATCAAGAAGGTAACGTTATTATTCCCGAACTCGTTCTTGATCGAAAAGCCTGACGTCTTTAATTTAGGCAATTGAGACTCTTCTGGAGAAGGAATACATTGAACGTGTTGAAGGATCTAAAGATACATTTGCATACGTTGCCTAAAGTTGGTTCATATTCATTTCCTGGAATGTTCTGTTCTCTCTCGCGTTGTCTTTTCTTTCTTTCTTTCTTTCTTTCTCGACACACTCCTTTATGGGCGCATATTATAGGTTTATATTCACGCCTTCAACGAGTCTATCTCCCCTCCAGTTCATGCTTGCATTCCATCTACATGAGTTTAGCATTTTTCTTTTCTGCACTACATATATACCATTACGCACGTAATCGTCGACTAATTCATGTAATCATGTAACATATACGCAACTAGAACGACGAGCGTGAACTCTACATCTTGCTGCCGAGTAAGCCAAAGGGATCGTGACTGATTTCTCCATGTGATGATGCTAATCAGTGTGAATTTGACTGTATGTAATGCACGATGTCATCATCCATGCGTCCCTTTAATCGATTCTCCTTCCATCTGGGCGCTCTTCAAGCTTCAAGTCATCAATAACCTCTTGTTGTCTCTTATTTTACCCGTGGTCATGCCTGCACCTGGTCCTATATTCACAGTGTTTCCTGCTCTACGTATACCTCAATGCACAGATATGGATAAAACTTGGGATGTCATATTAGCTTTTGTTAATCATGTGCTTAAAAGACCTTTTGAAAGATTTTCGGCGGAGGATATGATGAAGTTTTATACGGTTGTGTATAATTATTGTAATTCGACTGTGTTGCAGAATGTTGAGAAGCATGGGAGATGTACGTATGTTCTCTTTTTTCTGTCTCTATTTGTTCAAAAAGCCTGATGTTTATTTGATGCTTTTTTTTGGTTATTGGTTTGGTTTGGTTTCAGCTGGGGCTTCGTTGGCTGGATTTCAATTGTTCAATAACCTTAGGAAAACATTTGAAGATCATGTTCGGATAGTTATGACGGTACGTGTAGCGTTGTTCCCTCCTCCCATTTTTTAAGCTTTATTTTTTGTCTTTAACCTTGGCCTTCGTTGTCCTTACCTCATGTTCTTACGTTATTCTTTTCTTTTCTTTTCTTTCCTTATCAATTATCAATACAGCATACGGATGGCCTTCGAGATGATGAGCTATTACATTGTTATATGCATGAATGGCATCGATATAATACAAGTATTCAACGACTTCGACGTCCTTTTGATCGTTTGGAGAAAGCTTGGATTCAACCTGAACGAGAACAAGATCGTATGCAGGAGATTTATTCTATTGATAAAGTATGTTTTATTTTCTTTAAATATTCAACATTTAACTCAAATTCCTACCCTACCTTATACTCCTACCACTACCACTACTATCACCCTTTCTTCTTCTCTACTCCTGGACACGAACCCGAACAAAACCAGCTTCTTCTCTCTATATGGGGTAAAATATTCGTTGAACACATTCAAGAAGATGATTCAAGATTAACCAAAGCTTTAATACGTTTAACAATCCAAGATCGTGCCAAAAAAATCGTCAACATCGAAATTCTACGAAACATTTTAAAAACCTTAGTTTCCGTAGGTCTAACAGCTTATGATCCAAATCTCGAATGGCTTGAAATCTATGAATTCGTATTCGAAAATCCATTCATCGAAACTACATTACAACACTACGATTCCAAGTCAAATTTATACTTATCCGAAAGTAACATTTACGATTATTTAAGAGAAGCTGAAATATGGTGTAGAGAAGAAGAAAATCGAATGAATCGTTATGATGTTCATCCTAAAACAAGAACGTTATTGATGTTGAAATGTAGGAAGGTTTTGTTTTATAGAGTTGGAGATTTGATTAGGGAAACTTATTTGGGATTACCGGAACCTGATGGATGTACTTGGGAAGAAGAACAAAGAGCTAAAAGAAGGTGGTGGGATAGGAGGTATTTGCCGAAAACTAAGGAATGTAATATGAGTGATGGGGAGAAGTTTAGGTTTTTGTATGCGTTACTTTCGAGAATTCCTGGTTGTGAGAAGTTTATGCTTCCTGAAGATGAAGTGGGTCCAGAGGAGCCGGATTTCGATTTTATACCTGAACCTGAACCTGAACCTGAACCTGAACCCGAGCATGAAGAGGAAGTAGTGGAAGAAAATGAAGGTGAAGACTCAGAGGGAAGTGGAAGTGGAACCGAGCGAGGAGTGGAGGTGAGAAATGAAGAGGAGGAAGGGAACGAAGTACAGGTAAACAGACAAGAGGAAGAGGTTAAATCAAAAGGAGGTAGAGAGGGTGAAGAATCCCTGTGCAAAGAAGAAATTCCCCAGGTTGATGGGACCGAAGTGAAAAAACAAGACAAGAGGGAAGTTGATCAGGAAGTCAAAGAGGAAGAAAGCATCGAACCGAGGAACGGTAAACAGAATACTAGAAACGATGCAAAGTCAACGGAAAATATCAATGATGGAGAACAAACGCAAGAGAATGGGAGGCACAAGAAAGCACTTTGCTGAAGATTTTCCCTGGTTTCTTAACTTTATAACACGTTTTCAGAGACTGGAAACCTAGCCTTAAGTTTTTTTTTACATATTTATATCATTAGCATTATGCCATCCCAAGAACAAGTCTAGATATATCATATTGACAAGCCGGTCTCGATTTCGCCAAGCAACATGGTTCCATCCTTGCTGCCGGTAAGGACTAATCATACACAGTCAGATTGGAAGAGAGATATAACTGTAACAAGCAAACTTACTGATTGGCTCTTTGGGATGAAAATCGACAGCAGTAACTGTGCCCTTGTGCCCGGGCAGCTAAGTGTAGATAGCTTAGATTGCAGATAGGTAATAAAGAATCGTCAAAGTACACACCTTGTAGAGAATTTTACTGTTCTCCACTTCCCAGATACACACCATTCTGTCAGCACCTCCAACAGCAACGCGTCGCCCTCCGTCGTCTTTACTCCAAGCGCCGCGTAAGAGTGTATTTTCGAAACCAGCAGGCGCGCCTTGTAGTACGCGATGCACGCGATTTGGGGAAGGTGAGAAAGGCCGTACGTCATGAATGATGGTTTGGGAAGAGAGTGAAGGGGAAAGAAGGTAGCCGCCGTTTGGCGAGAGGGAGAGGGATGTTGGGGTATCTGTATGTCCTGCTAGAGAATACACTTGTTCTTGCTTGCGTATATCATATACCTAACGAAAAGGATCTGGTGAGTAAGCTCGGCTCGAAAGACAAGAAAAAAAAAGCGAACGTGAATTTCGTTGTCAATAGCGCCGATATAAACATTTGCACCATCTGCACTCCAACATACTGCTGTGACCGGACAGCCAATTTCAAAAGTTGCCACGGGATTTTTATTCATTTCATCACCTCCTTCCCAAACCTTCACCGTACCGTCATCAGAACCTGTTGCGACAAGTTCAATTCCTGCACCTCCTGCCATCGTTCTATCAACACTATTGATGATTTCCCTATGAGCGCGGATTTTTCGGAGACGTTCACCAGTAGTTACGTCGGTGACTGCGAGTGTGTGATCTGCAGAGACAGTATAGAGGGCTTGGGTACACAAAGACCACTGTAGGTCAATAATGGGTGCTTTGGCTTGGCTCGAGAGCAGTCCATAATTGGTATTTGGTGCGTACGTACGCCAGAGGGCTGTATTGTTCAATATAGTGGTTAGACTGAGGTATAAAAGTAGGTTCTTGAGATACACACAGATACTACGATCAGCTGAACATGCAGCAATGTTTTGTCCAGAAGGGTCAAATCGACAGCTCAAAATTTCAGCCTAAAAGTATGTCAGTATATCCTTGTAGCATCTGTGTTTTCAACGTACAGAGTGTGCACCAGCAAGGCTGATGATGGGTGCATCGAGATTACTTGTCCGCTGGACTGTACGAATGAGGCCTTTGCTTCGTTCATCTCCGGCAGATGAAATTGCTATCTGGTTGGATGGAGGAGGGGTAGCCCTTGCCCTCTTAATAAGACTTCCTCCTGTCGTTGGTGGCGAAGCGCTGCGTTTTGACATTGCGTGGTTGGTCGTTTCTTAAGTTAACACCACAGATTCTCTTGGCCATATGTCGTCACGTGAACCTGTTCACAGCAAACAATGGACACTAGGTACGTTGAACTCTGATCGAACTGCTTACAAAACTCTCAAGTCTATTGATCTCGGAGCCTGTAGCACCCCTCTTTTGTTCTCCGCAGTGGCCATGTGGTCGCATATGATGAGATGCGCACTCAGCACTGCATATGAATCACGCCTTCAAAACCACTACAATGTAACTTGCGAAGATTATTTTAAACATTCAATCGGATCTATGGAATTCTATAATATCTGAACACCCAAATGCCAATAATATAATCGAGTGCTAGCCTCTCCTCATGTTGCACCTTGTGACAGTGATAAACGAGAGCTTCCGATCCGAGGTTGCCAATCATTCCGCTTCTTGACCCTTTTTGAGGAATAAATCCATCCTATCGGTTTATCTATATCCATACCTCATCCGAAGCAATGCTTGCGGCCTCTCGCATGAATATCGGCTGGAAAAACTACCTGGAAATGTTCTCATGGTGACCAAAAATTGCCTCAGGCTTCAGTCCGTCTTTGTTCTCAGAAGAATGGTTAAAAGCCCCACAAGAATCGTAAAGTCTCTTTGGGTTCTCTTTTGACTTTACAACAACATGAAGCTAGCCCTTTCCCTCCTCGCAGCCGCGGCGGTTGCCAATGCTCACTGTATGATATCCTGAAAAATGATGTCGATGTGATACCGGGTTACTGACGATGTCATTACAGTTACCTTGCAATACCTTTGGATCAACGGTGTAAGCTAGGCTAATTGTCTAGCTAAGATATGGATGCTCACAACGAAGGATAGGCTGATCAAGGACACAACAACTACATCCGTATTGCACCAAATAACAACCCCGTCACTGATGTCACTTCCAAGGACTTGACTTGCAACGTTAACGGTCTTTCTGGCAGCAGTGTCAATACCGCTACCGTCCCAGCCGGTGCTACCATCACGTTAGCTTTTTTCCATATTTTATCCGACTATTATGCCACATTTACTAATTATGACGTTTAGTTTGGAATGGCATCAACACGATCAACGTACAGGAGAAGATGCCATCTCTGGTGGGCACAAAGGTCCCGTTCTCGTCTACGTTGCAAAGGCTCCCTCCACCGCTGCTTCGTTCAATGGTCAAGGTGCGGTCTGGACCAAGGTTTACCAATCTGGTCTCTTGAACCCTAGCACTCAACAATGGGCTACCGATGTTGTCAACGCCAATAACGGAAAGCATTCATTCACTCTCCCTGCCTCGCTCCCCGCTGGAGAATATCTCATCCGTACTGAAATCGTAAGCTTTTTTTTTTCAACTTTGATCCCATGTTTCTTTAGCTTCTTTATACTGATCAATGATATCAAGATTGCCCTCCACACTGCATCTTCTTATCCCGGTGCTCAATTCTACATCGGTAATAATAACTATTTCATATTAACAAAAAAGGAAATCTTAATCATATGTTTGATAGGTTGTGCTCAAATCAAACTCTCCAGTGGGGGTAGTGCCAACCCACCTAAGATTTCTATTCCTGGAACGTACAAGTCTTCAGACCCTGGTATTACTGTTAGTATACCTTTTTTTTTTTAAATAACTAGTTGTTCAAGGCTATTGATACTTATGCGTGTTCTTTTTTTTATTTTAAAAAAAGGTCAATATCTACAACAACCTTCAAAGTTACACTATCCCTGGAGGAGCCGTTTGGTCCGGTTAAAGAACAGACATTCGTAAATAGCATTATTATGTTGAGTGTTTTGTTTGGTAATTGTAATCATAAATCGCCGTCGCTCGCTCTATACAAATTGTACCATTAAAATCGCAAACAAGTGTTATTGAATAACGAAATACGAGGGTACGATTTTTTATGGCGCTGACATTGTAATGAAAAAACCGCTCATATAGTATCGACCTGCCGGAGAACCAACTGGTGAATGATCTGCATGACAGTAAGTATACATCGTCTTTTTCTCATATTGACGGTCTTATTACTAATTAGCCCCTTTACAGCTTCTGGTCTTTATCCGACGACGTGATATTCTCACTTAGCCACAACCATCCCTTCCAACAACTTTTCACTCTCATAAATAGTAATTCATAGTTAACGATGGGCAAGTGCTGCTGACATTCCAGAAATTGATCGTGAGACCTAGGGTGGTGACCACATCATTCGAATAAAGCTACTCGTATGATCTAAGACAAGAGAAGTGTAAATCCGTTATGTAACTAATAGTATTACTCTACTATTTTATCTTGTGTTTGTTCTACCTAGGACTATTACTATTTGATTTCGACTCAGGAGTAACTTGTCCTATTTTCCCCTTATATTACTATGCACAAGGTGTGGGAGTGGTTGATGACCGCAGGCATTACTCCGTGTGATCCCCATAAAAGTTTGAACAGTTGTAGAAAATTACTTTTATGGTACTTACAAGGGTCTCATGTGCTATAAATAGCCGAGACCACAGTGGTTTTGAATAAGATGTTATTTCAATAACCGTTCACGGCGGCGAATGAGTTATAATAATAGAGCTGTGGCGTTGTGCTTCACTAATAATAAATGATTAAATAATGATACATAAAATTCAGAAAAGAAGGTAAGTCTGAAAGTACCTGAAATTTTGATGCGACAGAAATTCTATCGTATGACTACGGCGTACTTCGCTATAAGTCATGATGAAGGCGTTGTCTTATTTTTTCGTGTTATAAAACCGCCTGAGCAGACTATACTAACTACGCACTCACGATCGTTATACCAATTAGCAAGTCCCTCCCAAAATCAATGTCTGAAGCAAACAAGACACAGATATCGTTTCAAACTATGTCGATCACGGGGCGTATCCAAGATGATGATGAGTTATCCAAGCTAATTAAAGTACTCAATCTCATTCGGAGTCGAGCCCTCCACATTAAGCTCCACGTTCAAACATTCAAACACCGAGATAAGATCATTGTATGCAGTACAGACAAATGTAAAAATAGTTTCAATAAGTGCTGATGATGACTCTGTTACATGCCAGATGTTCTGGAGCATGTTATAAATGTATCCTTGGTATATCAATAGATGTGAATATCATGCGAAGTTGCAAACCTGATGTTCACCTGGCAGTTGGCACCCAATGCACAGCCGGGTGTAAAAGAACTGTGGCGATGGCATCTATAGATTTGTAACTTGTTTTCCCCGTCACAAACGGCGCCGGGCGTATTGAGTGTAATAGGGTTTGATGTAGCATTTATAGTATTTCTTACAATGAGCTAAAGAAGTCGGTGGTGATTTTAGCGGGTATTTATACTGTTTCTTTGAGCCAGGCTGTGGGAGTTAGGATGGTATTTATGGTATTTTCCGAATACTCGATATCTGTTCCCAGTGTATCTGTGAGAAAGTTCCCAGGCTCATAGTCCCAAAGAGGTGCGAGTCACCTACCATCCCACATGTTATTAATATCTATTTATGTTTCGACCCGGGCCTTTGGACAGAAACAGGCTAACCTCCCCAGCTTCAAACCTCACTCTCGTCTGACATATAGAGCCATGAAGGAAGAAGAAAAATATTTTTTCTCTTCTGAGAGCTTTGTGCTTTGGCGAGACCGGACTAAGTACTAGTAAGTAGAAGCGACTTGAACTCGAATATATATGTTTCTAATTATATATCTGAGAGATACAGATCTATTTGCAAGACAATACGGTATGAGACTTGTTGACGTGAGAATAGTAGTACTATATTCGTGACAAGTATATATCCCCCATGCAATCATACCCTCAGCCTCGCACATTCCTCGCATGTCCTTCAAGTTGACATTTACTTCAACCCAGGTTATAGTCTTGCAGAACAGGCACTCTGTACATACACTAACACTGCGCATAGGCTTATCTGCTCCCTCATGGGTGTCAAAGGTCTATTACTATGACATCGCTGTTGAAAATGCACACGATGCAAGTACGGTGTAACTATAGGCTGAATTGGGAGTGAATAGAGCTAATGATTCTTTATTCTTTAGCCGACTGTGCCACTTACTCCATATCATGCAACTGTTGCTTTACCGTCAGATTCTTCACCAGTTCGTCAACATGTCAAAAACCATACCAACTCCAAGAACCATAACTCTGAACTCTACCCTATTGGACTCAAGGGGACATTATCACTCCCTCAGGTGGCTGACCTCTTGGGCTTCAATTTAGCCCCATCCATCCACATCCATACTACGAGTTTACATATTGGTATACTACATGCATCGGTGACTCGTGTCGGTGACGAAATCACCGCTCTGGATTTTGTTTTATTTCTTCAAAGCATTGTACAAGAACCACTTGATATAAACGCCTATTTCCAGCTCCCTCAATCTTTGCGTGGAAGGGTGAAAGAATCGTTTCAACAAAGAGTGTGTGCCACCACTTCCGAGGCATGGGATGCTTTCATCTTTGGGAGGGAGATTCCGGAGTTACCTCGGCCACTTGGCCATGACCTTCTCTTGGGGAACCTAGAAGTCTGGGGTTTTTCAACTTCCCTTTGTGGGATGTATAGTATTGCTCATATTTCTTGAGGAACTTTGTGTATTTCACAATCGTTTATAAATAGTTTGTCGGATTTAGAGATCCATGATCGACTGCTTATGTAAATCACTTTATATATATACAACTGTCTAGTGTCAACCTGGGAAGGAGTCTGGTGTTCATAGTAAATAGATGGATCTTCCTGAGTGTTGAAGAAGCGCCCATCTTAATGGGTTTGTGATTTACATAATAATTAAAAGTGATCCAAACTTAGATTTTTTCACGCCCCTAACCTTCAGAACCCCATAAATCAGAATCTTTGTTCAAGCTTATCGCCACTAAAATTAAACATTGCATTGTGTGACTACATGTAGTGCAGTATAGTTGGGTGAGTGCCCGTTGGCGCCTCCTGCTTGTGGCCTGACAAATTGAGAGTCGAGGAGCGTGGGTGGGATGACCTGTAACACGAGACTCACCATTTGTCGCGGGTTCTACAGGTATGTACAATCGTACCAGAAGGTGTGGTGGGAGGACAGAAGAAGTGAGAAACTGGAAGGAAATAAGCATAGTCTTGGCCGGACTCCGATGAGATCGAGAAAGGGATAGCCGTGACCTTCATTCGCTACTTGCTCGTCGGAGACTAGTAAAATACGGTAGTCAGAATCTAAGGATTGATTTATTACTCAATGGCCCAATGATGCACTGGAAACTGGAAGAATACAAGGTGTCGCCAAGAGGCTATCTGTCCAATGTTCATCACAGTTGACACCTGCTCCTTCTCAGTCGTCGGAACGCACGTGAGATTTTTCCGATGACTTACCGAAACTAGTTTCCAATGTTGTGTCCATTCCGACTATCTTTTGCAAAAGTTCCGGTGTATTGTCGGGAAATAACATGTGCACTTTCCGATGACTGGGAAGGAGTCTGGATGAACATCAACTATGCCAAGCGTTGATCATCGAACAAAGTCTTTGGGTTGAGAAGTCTTACCGTTTACTATAATTTGGGGTTGAGCTATAAATACTCGCAGGATTAATACAGTAGTACAAAATGAAGAGGGTAAGGGGGCAGGTTCTCGGAGTACGAGGCGCCTGATTACTACCTATTACTTCACTAAGGAAACGAAGAAAAGGATGCTTGTACAAGATTGGGTTTTGTAATACAATACAAAGAGATGGGGAAAACGAGTAGGGCGCACCCAGAACAACGATAAATGGAAAAAATGCTAAAAGGAAACAGGAATGGAACGATCAGTAATGAACATGAGTTCATGTCGAGATAGCTTACTAGAATATCCGCAGCCCATACTTGCGACAGTACCCGGTCGCTTTTCCGACGCGTACGCCCGTTGACTGTTAGATTTGAGCCTCGAGGAATTCATTCGGGGAAGGCTGTGAGCATAACGATACCAATGGTAAGTATGAAGCTCAAGCAATAATCAGGAAAATAATAAAGCTTACCTTCACAATTACCCCATGCGCATGCGACGATAGTGGTCGCTTGTCAGAATACTGACATGATTAAATATTGAGTGAATCTAAGACAGGATCTTGTTAGAAGTAGAAAAGAAATTCGCTGAAGCCTGGGTGAGCACTGAGAGAGACAATTGTAAGAAAATACGGGGAATCGTGTCATAGAACGACGTACCAGCAATGGGCGAGCGACACAAAACGTCAACAGTCATCATGATCCATGATGGCCGGGGAGGAAGGAACGACTCGCAACAGTAGTATATATCATGGAGCGTTCTTCCACAAAGTGATGGAGGCGGTCAGGATCTATGAGTTGTGGCTGAGGCATGTAGCAACAAGACGGTTCCTTAGTACTTACCATGAGGTGTCGGGGTGTGATTCGAAGGCAGAGGTCCAAACGCTTATATATGTATCAAGTTCTCCTTTGTTAGCTACTCCTTTTCGTTGAGGTCGGGATGAGGAGGAGAAACACTATTTGGTATCTAATGATGTCATTTATCGCCTTAAGACAGCCTGGAGGCTGGTACTACAATGACGTACAACCTAAACAATACTGAACTAGCTTGCCTACATAGGAGAAGATTGCGGCATCACTTGAAACCAGCTGACAAAGGAGTACTTCGAGCATACAAAAGGCCTCTGTTTCCTTCTTCGAACTATATCAATCAACACCCAACTTCCCTCTCATGGTGAATAACCACTTTCACTCTTATTATCATTTCTCAATTACCTGCTGACCATCATCACTCGTAGATCATGGCCCGCCTTTATCCCTCCATGGACGAATACTCCATAATATATACTACTATCCCGAGTCGCTTTTTCATTTCTTGCACGCCATGAATCATGATGGTTGTTGATTTGTTCATCATCCTTTCACTTCGTGGTACGTCATTCCTCGCAATTCTCCACATTGCGTTTTCTCACAAGACCGTCCCTCTAGTTGCCTTCGTCATCCAGGCTTCAACAAGTCCTTCTTCAAAGTTCCTATGTTACAATCACTCGATCTTTAATTATGTCAGTATTCCATAACGTAGTCTGACAAGCGACCACTATTGTTGCAGGTGCCTGGGGTAAATGTGAAGGTAAGAGCTATCATTTGCCCAATTATGGCTTGAGCTTCATACTGATAATTGTCTTTATACTTACAGCCCTCCCCCCTGCTTGTGGCTCGAAAAAAATCTAGTCAATGGGCGTACGTGTCTGACAAGCGACTGGGTGCTGTCGCAAGCATGGGCTATGAATATGAAGGTGAGCCTGTACGGTTTCAATAAAAATTCGTTACTTGACCATACCGTTCTCTTTTAGTGACTTTTCAAATGCATACCGTGGTGCGTCCTCTATCTTGAATTCCGAGTCTTACAAGTGGTATACATTATTTCCTTAATCCTTTCGTAAAGTAGTAGTTAGTAGTTAGTAATCAGGCGCCTCGTCCTCCGTATTGCTATACTTCTTTTCATCACTAACCGACAAGCGATCAATACCGTTGCAAACTTTGGGCCGTGGATGCACGATTCATCCTAACCTCAAGTTAAATTCACTTGTCAAATAGTTAATATCCGTAGATAGAGTGAATCCGACCTGGAATGCATGCAAAGAGTCGGATGGTTCGAATGGAGATTGGCGAGGGCCGTCAGAATGTTCAATGATCGATTAAACCTCGGAACACCGCTCGGAAAAATATAAAAGTAGAATCGTGGAGGTGGAGTCGTAATTACAAACGTACGAACGTCCCAATTCTTATTGGTAATCAATGATGTTTCAATAAGTGCTTTCAAGTTGCTTCTGCCGTCGCAGTAAATTCGTTGGGAGGCTTTGGATAGCAAGAAAATTGATCCGAGAGCTTCATAAGAGATATTTCAAAGAGGTATAAGTGGATATGACTTGATTATACCAGCAGTTGGGGAATGCACGAATAAGCAGCGACGGCGGCGGTAGAGAGTAGGTGGTAATATTTTTGGTTAACACAAAGTTCCCACGCTATGACCCCAGTGATCGTTTGTTGTCGACAGCGTACATTCACGGGTACTAATGTGAGTTACTCTCATGATTCCTTCTATAATATATACTAATGAAATATAGCATCTAGATTGAACACATTTCCTTGGGCCTTAGTCCCTAATATATCGGGACAATGTCTGTTCTCTTTGAAACCTCTCTTGGTGATATTGTTATCGACCTTGAAACAGAACTCTGTCCAAAGACATGCGAAAACTTTCTGAAGTTATGTAAAGTGTATTACTACAACCTAAATGCATTCTTCAACGGTACGTACGCGTCAGAATCCACAAAAATACTCCACCAAATTCAATTTCTTATTATTTTCAACACATAATGTAGTTTCCAAAGACTTCCTTGCACAAGCAGGAGACCCAACAGCAACAGGAACAGGTGGAGAATCTATCTGGTCTTACACATCCTCTCTACATCCTCTAAAATCATCTTCCGAACCCAAAGTACCACGTTATTTCACCCCAGAAATCCGACCAAAGCTTAAACATACTACACGTGGAACAGTTTCTATGGCCGTAGCACCTGCTCTCATTGATGAATCTGGTCAAAATGTTCACGGCGGGTGTGGAAGTCAATTTTTTATCACATTAGATGATAATGTTGATTATCTGGATGGAAAACACGCGGTTTTTGGTCATGTTGTAGAGGGTTTGGATACACTTGAAAAGCTAAATGAGGTTTTTGTGGATCAGGACTCGAGGCCTTTTAAGGATATCAGAATACGGCATGTCGTCATTCTTGGTGCGTCTACCAGACTCGATATTAACTGGGCATCCCCGACTAACCTTTTATAATGTACCTTGTCTTTTAGATGACCCTTTCCCTGATCCTCCCAACCTCCTAGTTCCTCCTTCCTCGCCTACCAGACCCCCAGATAATTCAACACGAATTGCAGAAGATGAAGACCCACTATTCCAACTACCTGAAGAGGAAGAAGAACGAATTCGGAGGGAGAAAGCTGCTGCAGCATCTGCACTAACGCTTGAAATGGTCGGAGACCTTCCTTTTGCTAACGTCCGACCACCCGAAAATGTTCTCTTCGTGTGCAAATTAAATCCGGTGACGAGGGACGAGGATCTTGAGTTGATATTTTCTCGGTTTGGAACTATCATGAGCTGTCAAGTGATTAGGGATAAGAAGACAGGTGATTCATTGCAGTACGCGTTTATTGAGTTTGATAAACGTGAGGAAGCAGAACAGGTGTGTATTTCCCCCTTGTATAATTGTCCATGATTTTGACTGACAGTTTCTTGAAGGCTTATTTCAAGATGCAGAATGTACTTGTAGACGATCGTCGCATATGGGTAGACTTGTACGTTATTTTCATCCATTCATCCTTCACAAAAAACCCTTTGTTGATAGTGCCATCATCCATCATCCACTCAACTTTGCTCTAAACTACATTAACTGACTCATTATCTAATTCCAAACACAGCTCTCAATCCGTAGCCAAGACAAATACGAGTTGGTCCAATGATATCATACGTGGGCCGCGGAACAGCCGCCGTAGCAATGGCTTTGGTGGACGTGATGATTTAGAAAGAACAAGAAAGTACCGGCATCAAGATGAGAATGATCAACGAAGTGGAAACAATCAGTATGGCATGGTATTTGATGTACCAGATCATAGTAGCGAGCGTCAACACCGTAAGCAACGTAGTCGCAGTCGTGACGGTGATTATGGACGCAAGGAGAGGTCAAAGAGTCCTAGGGGATATCATGAGAGGGATATAAACTCTAGAACTCGGGAAAGTGGTAGGGATTATAGGGGAGGCCGGGGTGGGGGTAGGGATCGTAGGGATAGGAGTCGGGATAGAGATGGCCGGTATGATAAAGATCGAAGGCGGTAGTTGGATGCTAAGGTCGACGGTCGTTATCTTGAGCTGATGCGTTCAACATTCCAGATACACTTGTCCTTTGTTTCAGTGAGTCATTATTGTGTATTGAAGTTGTATAGACAGATGCTGTTTCTTTTTTTATGTGTAATGGACATAGTGAACGATGATATCCTTCGAAACTATTGAGAGATCGCCAACAGTTTGGGCAATGAGATCACCTGTGCTAATGTACATACAGCAGAAGAATATTGATCTCCTGTCCATCACGAATGCATGACGTACTGCCCTACCACACTGTAACAAACCCTTAACCGCCACCATGCTGTCTACTGCCCATCGAGCACTTTAACAATCCTAATCAACATTCCTTGCCCGACCTTACGTATACGGGATGTACTATGCTCATTCTCACAGCTATTTATAGCTCGTAGGCTGAGAGACAGATCCAAATCAAGCTGGGTCACCGCGTTGTAGTTGAAACGCTGAGATATGATTGGTGCAAAAGAGTCAGCGAACACTCTCAAACATCCGTTCTCGTCAAAGTAACGGATGATATATCTCATTGCCTCAGTACATAATATATGGATCTATAGCACAGGCTCCATTCCAGTCAGTGTCATAAGTACTCCACCACCCTAGTTTCAGGTTCTTCTATAAAACCAAACCCCCATATTTCCTCACATCGTTGTTTGCTTCACCAAACTCACTGGCATTGTACATATCAATATGGTTATGGAACAACCCGTAGAACGAAATACTGTGTCTTGTATATTCGACTATGAGGACGCAGATATTATTCTCCTCTCTCGAGATCCTCCAACCGAATTTCACGTTCATAGCACAATTCTATCAGCTTCATCTCCTTTCTTCTCCGAAATGTTCACTCTTCCTCAACCTCCTCCTTCCCCACCATCCGAGTCATTCTCACAAAAACGCACTATACCAATAATCCCGGTAACAGAATCCCAACAAACACTCTCAACACTCCTCCAATTCATTTACCCAATACCAAAACCTCAACTCACATTATCTCAACTTCCACCTATATTAGATGCATCAATCAAATACGATTTAACTTTCGTACTTCAGACTCTTCGTCAATTACTCGTATCTCCTATCAACCTTAAAAAATATCCTATCCAAGTTTACGCCATTTCCTGTCGATTCGGTTTTATCGAAGAAGCACGTTTAGCATCAACTCATACTCTCTTTTTCAATTTACTCGATTTCGAATTCGACAGTCCTAGTGATAAACGTGAAAGTGAAAGCTACGGAGATACAGAGGTCACAGATACAGAGTCTGGGTCCGTAGAGAGAGTGACAAAGACGAATGCAGAGGGAGAGGCAGAAGGAGCAGAAAGAGAACATTATGAAGATCTCAAATTCATTTCAGCATATGAATATCACCGCCTTCTATCCCTTCATCGTACCCGTTCCAAACAGTCTCAACAAATAATCAACTTCCTAAACTGCCCAACCGAAATCAAATGTATGTCATGTAACAGTTCACTCCATACATCTCAAGGTCAACCGGCATGGTATTATAAATGGGAAAGTGAAGCAAAAGTAGAATTGGCTATACGTCCTGTTAGTGATGTCATTTTTAGCATAGAGTTCATTTCAAAGGCTGTTGAAAAGTCTGGATGTACGAGATGTAGTGGAAGTGTATTGGATTGTTGGAAGTGGATCATGGAGATGAAGGAGAAGATTGATGCTTTGCCGAGGACTATTTCATTTTGAGAACTTTTCTTCTCTGCTTTGCCTATGTTGTGCTTGTTTACTTATCATGTTTTTATGTATGGTGCACATCACCTATACACCACTACTTTTGTACAGACGCCAATTTGGGAGTTGAACAAATTCAAGGTTCCCAAAAAGGAAATACCCCCCATATCAGCTTATCTAGTCTCAAAAATGCCTTGAAGACAACACAGAGAGCAGCTTGAGATTAATTTTTTTTAGAGAATGTCATAAATTCAGATAGAGGAGGGGTTTCAAGCAGTGGAAAATGCCCCTGAGTCTCAACCAACCATTTGAAAATGTGAACATCAGACAAATTACAATCCATTGGATGAGGCATATTGAGGGAGACTCAGTGCAAAAGATACTTGGTTGATGTCAAACAATTTAGTTCCCGAAAATATAGGTCTCATTGCCGCACTCCAAAGCCTATGGCTAGCTTAATGGACCAGAAAATCTTATCTTATCTATGTAATTACACCAATTGCATAATTTTCAAAAATAATAGCTTGCTAAATATTAAATATTTTTGAAAACCCTCTGGTAGAAGTACTTAGTTTGTTGAAAGGACCATTTTTACCAGAGCAATAAGGAAAATATGTCTTTCCCACGGCCCTGTTTGTTTTGTACAAAAGTAGTGGTGTATAGGTGACATGCACCATAGCCACAATTGATTAATCTTTTCTTTTATCAGAGTCATTAATGCATTTCCTCCATAAATATAGGTGTCTCTCCGGATAGTACTTATAGTATAGACGATGGAAAGTAATAAAACTATGCGTACATACAGAAAGTTCGAAAAGAATAAATAAAATCCGACTAGAACTGTGATCAAAGAAAAAGGAAGCCAAAAGTGAAAAAGTTAGAGAAAAAAGAAATGAATGGATACAAGGAAACCACAACGAATACCGAATAACTAAGTGGACAACCACCTTGGAACCCCAAACTCACATTTCATCCTCATGTCTATGAGTTCCCCGCAAAAATGACTCATCTCTAAAGCTCCCAACCACATTCCTAGCCAAATACGCATCTCCAACTCCATGCACGGGATCCAACATCAATCCAGCAGCAGCCCATGACGAAAAGTTTGACATTCTACCTCTTCTCGGACTAATAGTCGTGCTCTTCGCATTCGCATTCTTTTTTAGTGTGTTGGGTGTGTTAACAGCTGCAGACGTAGGTTTCAAATGTGAAGGAGAATCAGCGACATTCACCATATCCGGATGTATCTGTATTCCACTTTGCTGTTGAGAATCAATGGTGGTGGACAGTGACGCTGGTATTGATTTAGGTGCTGTGGCTGCATGGTCCGAGACCGAAGCACTTGATTCTGCAACATCACTACTTCGTTTATCTGTACGATGAGGTTCAGACCCAGAGCCAAAAGTACTGGACGCGCCGACACCCATTTTCAGATTATGTACCGTCCGACTCAAAGCTTGAAAGACCAAACTACCATCCGGCCAAGAGCTCTTCAACTTTCCTTCCCTAGGTGTCATCTTCCTATCTTGTGAGTCACCATTTACATTTTCAATGTCCTCTCGCACTTGAGAGTGAACATGATTCGAGAATGCTGAATGGATAGACGAGTCCGAAAGCCCTCTCCGTCTCAAAGTCCTTCGCAACAAAGGAGGGACGGTATCATTGGTTTCACCTCGATCATCAATAACCGCATCTACATTTCTTGGGATATCACATTTCTGCAAGGCAAGTTTTGAACTCCTCCCAATCGTTCGATTGATATCAGTTGAAGACGAAGACGTAGTTGGTTGGTGATCCCCCGTCAATGCAGCGAAACCCAAACTCATGATCGATGGCATACGGCGAGGTTCAGGCCGAACAACAACCCAATTATCCGTACTGGTACTGGAGCTATTACTAAGCACTGGTGCACCAACAAATATATCCTTCAAGCCCGACGTTGCGCCTTCCGGTGGCAATTGTTGAACGGAAATACTACGAGCAGCTGTGGTACTAGTAGTCAATCTTCCTCCAGTGCCAGAAAATTCCACATTGACAGTTGTTGCAGAAGCTGCTAATGCTGGACCGGATTTTGGAACGAAACGATGATTTCCTATTCGTGCACCGGTAGCACGCAATACTGTTGGAGGCTGGAGTCGTTCTACGCGAGGAGGCGAGAAAAGCCTGGAGAGTGGTGCCATCCACCCCTGCCCTGATTCATTAACAGCATTGTTCGCTTGAAGTCCATCTCCTGCAGGATGTAATGCCTGTTGGCTGATTCTCGGAGCAGTAGAGGGATCAAGAATGACATCATTGAGAGTGCTTCTCATCTGTCCCATTTCTGTAAACGCATCTTTGAGGAATCTGAACAATAATCGAAGATCTTTACGAGTGACAGGTAAAGCCGCTTTGTCTTCTTCCAGTAACGAACGATACTGTTGGCGCAAACTGCCAACCTCATTAATGATATTAGTGATTGTAGATTTTGACAGATGGTTGATATCAGCACCCAAGAGGTGCTGCCGCTTCAAGCGGTTTGTCAGCGTCAGAGGGTCTGCCTGCGTCATGCGGATGAGTAGCGAAAGGGCGCGGTCAATTAAGGAATTCATCTGTGAAGCTGATGATTCGGAAAAGGATGATGCTTCAGACTGATCAATGTCAATGGGTGATGATATTGAAGGTGCCAAAGAGGGCATTGGTGAAGGGGTTAAGGTGGAGAGAGGATAATCTTCAGTTTGAACTCCGCGCGATTTAGAAAGTAGAAGTAGAGGCCTGTGGGACCGTCGCTTTTCCTCCGAGGTATCTTCTTCATCTAATGGTCCTTCAATTTCGAAGTTATAGTGTGATGGAGAGAGGGATGAGCGTTTAATGACAGATGGCCATCTACCATCAGGAAGGGATGTCACATCGGTAGCGGTAGGTGAAAGTGAATTGTCAAAGAGGAGGGGATCCTAGAAAAGTCTCTTAGGATATTACGGTGTACCATATATAGGAGGTCTTACAAGGGTTCGACGAGGCTTTCTCTCGGATGAGAATATCTAAATGAACAATTAATCACGGAACTTTTTGAACATAGCAAACATACTGGATAATCCCGTATAGCAACCGAAGATACGCTTGACCGCGAGAAATGCCTACAATGAGGTGTGTTCACTACACCACTTAGTTTAAGATAAGTTGTTGGTATTATAGGGTAACTCACTTCCGGAACGAGGTGCAGGGGGATTGGCTTTATATTCTTCGAATTCCTCTTGCAGCGCAGCATAATCTTCCCTAGAATCGCCCAACAATCGCTGAAGTTCATTGTTGTCCGCTTTAAGTGTCTCATTGTCTTGTACCAATGTCTCGAGGACCTTGGAAACCCCTTCATAGCCATCCATAGTGTTGAGAGTTCCCTTTTAATAACAGCAGAATTTAATCAAATGACGTATATTTGCACGTATTGGAAATAAGACTTACTGCCTCTCGTAGATTGTCAAGTCTACTTTTCGCATCTTGCAACAACGTCCCAGAGGACTCTAAACGGTGTGATCGCTTCTCCTCCAAAACTTCTTGCAACCGTCTTATTTCGGTCTGCAGTTTGACTAATAAAAGGATAGGACGTCAGTTAACTCATAAGCCACAATAAACATTCAACATACTGGTTTTATCTTTCAAGGCAACGAATCTCGACTCCGCCAATCTAGCTCTATGTGACTCACTATCACGTTCCTGCTGCATATCATCTCTTTCTTTAACAGCAACAGTCAGTCGGCTATCCCAACCGATAGAGCGAGCATGATGCGCAGTTAGACGGGAAATTGTTGCTCGGGCGTCTTGTAACTCTTGAAGTAATGTCTTATTTGAAACTTCCGTGACTTCAGTGTTCACTAGCGCTTGATTAAGACGCTAAGAAACAATGAAAGAACATTAAACCAAAAGAAGACTAGAAGAAAGAGGTAAAACAAGTACCTTTTCCAAATCATCCTTTTCCCTCAGAACATCTGCATACAAGGCATCAAGTTGTTCTTGTTCGAAAACCTTAGTAGTATCATCATCATCTTCCTCCACATCTGCCATACTACTTTCGCGAGTGTGTTTGATCCGGCTTCTGTGCTAACAATAGTTGATATGTTGAGTTACGCAGTTGGTATTATTATGGTTGGTTTACAATGGTCATTCACCTCATGCTCATGTTGACGCACATACGCCTCGTGCCTCTGGAGTAACGCCTGGCCAACCTCTGAGAGCGTATGAAAGTCCTATAAGAACCCAAGCGTAACTTAACAGATAGCTGCTTACCGGCGCTTAAGGCTAACTTGTTCTCAAGCTTGGTCCTCAACTCATGCCACACCTGAACATTCTCACAAAGTTCGTCACCACAACAGCAATTAATAGTCAAAGGTGGTTCAGGCGAAGGAAAACGAGAAAAATTGGCGAGAGCGAGTGTCAAGTCATCAATAGTGTTTGTAGCACGGTAAAGACTGTTGGTGAGCGGTGATTCCAGTGTGAGTGGTCGAGAGGGCATCGTTTCTTCTGTATCCATAATCAAAGACTGAGAGTATGAATGAGAGGCCCAGGTTGCAAGAAACACAGCACGAGCATGGGCTTAATAACAGAACGGTGCAAGTTGTTGCTTCAAGGGTTAATGAAGTAAAGTCAGGTGATCAACCATGCAAACTGTATCAGAGATCCGAGAGAGATCACCGGTGCCATAACGAAGGTATCGGTATTGAAATTATTATCTCTCCATTGCTAGAGCTATATAATACATGTGTGACAAGTATGAGATAAGACAAAATGCTACCTAGATTCAAAAAAGCAAGCTACGGAAGAGACGAAAATAAACGATGTGACACAAAAACAAATACGAAAATGCTGAAAATGTTTATAAAAAAGTTCAACATGCACATCAAATCATAAGGTGTACAAGACTAGGAATCCAATTGATCATTTTCGTAGCGTACCCATTTGTCGGAGGAAGAAACTGGAAGCTGTTTGCCAAGCCCTGCATCCTGTACTCGTCTAAAGCTTGGTACAACGCTAACGTTGCAGTATCATCCATAGTATTGACGGTCGATGTAGATGTTTGGGTTTGACCACTCTGAGGAAGCTCTGGTTGCGCATTTCGGAAGATGCTTGACACGTGTCGAATAATCGCTGGATTAGAAGAAGACATGAAGGCATTGATAATCTTCTCATGAAGACCCGCAAACCTACAAATAAATAGAACGTTAGATTCAATTGCATATTGTTTAAATGGGAAAATACGTACACCATAGAAACAGTCTCCGGATAAGCAACAGCTAAATCCGCCAACAACCCATAGAGCATTTCGGACTCTGTATCATCTCCCTGAGCTGTCGAAAGCATACTTCCAATAAACGTGGCAGCCAACAGGGCAGTCGTAGAATCCTCAATACCAAGGAACGCCTGAGTGATCCTAGGTACACGTTGTTGGTCTTCTTCCGAAAGACCCGCCTCCGTATGCCAGATTTCACCAATCTGACAATCCTGCAACAAGTCACGATAACTCTCCGATGTGGTCGAAACAGGCAAAAGAGCCAAGAAATAGCCTAGACATTCAAGGGATGGTTTATCCCTAAATCCATTGCTGGTATCTGAATCCTCCATTTCAGCGCGAGCTGTAACGCGTAATAACGTTCGCAAGGCTGCCTCCGCATGTTCCTTGAAGTGCCGAAGGCGCATGCCTTTGAAAATGATCGCAGCTAAGGAAAACGAGAAACTATTCTCAAAGGAAACTTTGAGTAAATCATCCAGTTGAGAAGTAATCTCTTCTAGTGGCAATCGACTCTCGAGTAGGATGGTTGAAACAGATGCACCTTTGAACATTTCTTGTTCGTCCATTGCCTCTATGGTGACACGAAGTAAAGTGGCAGCTTCAATGTAATATGCAGAGTAACTTGACTGCAGGAGAGAAACGGCCAACCAGAATACTGAATGGATATAGCGGGAGTTTTTGTTCAGGATGGGAATGATGCGACCCATGCATTGCAACATGCTAACAACGGTGTTGACGTGGTTTTCGTTTGCCTGTCCCAATGCTGAGGCGAACGAGACCAAAATCTGGTATAGATAATCGTCGTCAACGTCTTGGTTGGCCAATGCAGCGAGAGCGATGAAGGAACGAGTTTGCGTTGCTGGGATGTTCTGGAATGCGATACTTGTCACCAAACTCATCCATCTAGCGCGCCATATATTGAGAAGTCCTAAAAAAATCCATCAATAACTAGCTTGATTGAGATGTAAGCATGAGAGACATACCCCTTGAGCCTGATGTAATTTCCATTGCATTTGTCAAGAAGCTCGCCAGGTTCCCGAGGTTACGCAAATATTCCCGATCATTCGGTGGGTTCCAAACCGTATACCCCGAGGTTGTTAAACTCTTGGTCAACCCAAACAATCGTAGAGTCTCGGTAGAAGTGAAATTAGTAATGACCTCTAATAGCTCCGTTCCCGCCATGTCGTCTGTACGTGAAACATACAATGACTGTAGCATACTCAAAACAATCCCGTACACGCATTTTCGGACCTGGATTGGACCATCCGCGGCAACCAGCATTACCAGATGGAGGACCTCAGGAACATATAGCTGATTCTGACCCAATGCCCGAGATTGAGAACCAATCACGTAGCAGAATTTGATTAAGGTAGAGATTTCGTTATAGTTTGATAACTCAGAAACGTGGTTGACAAGGTACGCCGGAGGCCGATTAAGAGCCTATATTTGTAGAAGTCAGTCACAATATCTAAACGTCTATTCAGGTAAAAGACTAACCATGCGAAGTTTGTAATAGATTCGTCCTCTAACATTAATGGAAGCCAGGGTAGCAACTATATGTGCTATGGTTTCACATCGAGGATTCGTAATACCGCCATCGGAAGCAGTACTTAAGAGTTCTTGAAGGACTGTATCGACAATAGCTGTATCTGACTTGCTGATTTCCGACCAGATACACTTTTGTAGTGTAGGTGTAATCTAGGTACAAATTTGAGATTATTTCTAAGGAAATGTTAAGTTACTGACCTCGGGGAACGCAATTGACATCTCGGCTAGTGTCATAATACAATCTCTGAGGCGCGCACCAGATCTTTCGTACAGTGGATGAGTAGGATTGACAAAGTACGCCAAATTCTTAATCCATGGACTAAGATAGTGTAGACAAGTCACACGTAAACCAGTAGATTCCTTTCCCATTGTCTTCATTGAAGCAGAGATTTCATGGATGAAATCCAAGGTCAGCTGAGGTGCGAAGTCCGCAAGTTTATCGCTGAGCTGATTGACGAAAGTGAGCGGATCACCAGGTATGAGGCCGGCTAATGGAAATATTAATGTTTTACAGGATAGCTGTACAAGAAATCATGAAACACACCTTGACAGGCTATAATCGGACTCTTATCATATTTAAGATAAATGCATACAGCACCGAGAAGATGATATGCGGCTGCGCTCAACACTTGATCACCTGGATCCACAGACATAAATCCAACATGTAAAAGTGTTGCAGCAACATTAGAGAATCGAGCAAACCGTGCTGTCATCAAAATCTGTGCATCTTTCAGCTTGCCTTTAGCATGTCTAATAGTCTTGGAGATGGGATCTCGGAGTAAGGACGAGAAGTACAACGTGATTCCTTGTCTCCGTCGAACGATAAATTCGTTTTGATCTTGTCCTGTAAATACGTTGTAGACATCGGCAATATCTGCGAGGTTGATGATTTCGACGTTCCTACAGGCCAGTGCCGGAGAGACTGGTTGACGTTGAGTCTACGGAGGGGGCATTAGACACAATCAACCACGTTAATGTAGTAAAGTACACACGGAGGTAATCTTGATGTGGGAAGATCCAACACGTAGCACAACAGGAACACGCATCGAGCTCGACTGTTTCCAAACAACATCATGATATTCCTCAAATGTTTCACTTTCAAGCGTTCCTAGAAATACATCAGCCATGCAATCATAAATAAAGAATCTCTACCTACGCGCATCCTCAAGTACATTTGCAACAGATGCAGGAAGTTGTTCGACGAGTTGCGCAACAGAAACGTAAGTCTTAACAGAGGAAGAGAAAGGAGTTCCTATGAAAAAAAATAAATCAAGAGGCTAATTCAAGACACCGCGTTACTCACCTGCCATGAAGTTATAAAGACGCCTAAGGTATCTCTGCGCAAGAGAATTTGGATTCAGGATATGTGCAGTCATAAATCTCTCTCTGACATCGCGAGGTACGACTTCTGCACAGAACCTCAACCATTGCAACGGCAATTCGGACATAGGAGTGAAAGCAGTACAATCAATTACGATGTCGAACGATTCGTCAATGTACTTGGGGTCATTGAGCAACTAGAAAGGGACAAAACGTTAGGTATACTACAAAACAAGTAAGCTAGAACGCTTACCTTCAGTATGTAATATAATAACAACTCAATATCAATCATCTCAACATTAAGCTGTGTAAATTTCAACACGAAAACAACAATACCCTATAAAGCATAAAAAAAATTATAACTTCTACAGCAAAACTTCAAGACTCACCGAATCATCAGGTTGCGTTTCCACGAAAAACTTCTCCACAGCCTCAGTACTAACGTCCACGAAACGAGTCATAAGATCATGATACTCCCGGGATTCGTTAGAAGTTTGGATGGATAACTGTGGTACATCAACAGGAGTTCCCAAATCGACCAACAACGCGCATAACTCGTCCCAAACACGTTTCCCATTAAGCCCAGATGCATCACCATCCACAACCGGTCTAGACATACTCAACAACTCCTTTCCAATTTTATCCGCATGTCTATCAAGGAAGCGATGAAGAACGATCGCATCAGTATCGTCACTGATAGTTCCTTGCCATGGATCATCGATTGCTAAAACAGTTGGAGTAGAGCGCTGGTGAAGTTTTTAGTGAGGATTGTGAGATAAGGATAAAAATAGGCACGTACATGTATCTCACTCAAAAATCTAGTAACATTGGCAATCTGACCCTCCAAAAACCTATTCAGCACAGTCATATGCACTTCTTTTCCGAAGAAGATATTATTTCCGAGATTTTGAAGGATTTTTCCGACAACCATAAGACCACGTCGCATCATGACTCGGTTTTCAGTTGGTAGCTCGATGTCGATATTTTCCGGCGCTACGACTGCAGGAGTGATGAATCTAGAAGGTATCAGTACGAGTTAACTCTTAACTTATAGCTGGCAAGAACATACCGAAGGAAGAGGAATGCACCCATTACAGCAAACTTGGAGTTTTTCCATCTCTTAGCTCTGTAAATACCTATCATTCGTCTCACTTTACAATAAGTAGAAGAATTTAACATACACGCCAGTAGAAATGTACGCCGACACCTCACGAACCATTCTACGAGAAGTTCCTTTTCAGTAACGGCGGATAGGTGTGATGAACATCACTCACGGAGGTAATTGCGGAAGCGAAGATACTAACAAACTCAAGAATCTCGCTGCCACAAACTCTACAGTTCTTTGGTTTTCTGCAATATCCTGGGCTCTCACTTTAGTCGGATCCATCTCGAAACTGGAACCAGGTGGTAGTTCTTTCATGAGTGTTATCAAAGGATTAATCAAATTCCTCAGATACGTGTATCCATGAATTTTGGCAAAAGCAGCCAAGAACTTGTTACCAACAGAGTTAGGTCTGAAAAGTGATGTCTCATTTTCTTTATCTATCCGTCAGCTTCTTTCGTAAATATGAATGAAAATTTTCATTGTACATACCCGTTCGTTCAAGTTCACCGTCAACAAGAGCTTTGAGGAAACTCATAAGCGATGCGCGGTTATCGAATATGTTGAGTAGGACCGAAATCATAATGTTCTCATCTTGAACAGGACAAACCTCAACAATAGTCAAAGCCAATGTAAGCTATAAAAACAATGCTCTCAATCAGCCTCCTGACAAACTCCCAAAAAGACAAAACATGTTCACCTTAGAACCTCGAACCAACTATAACAACAACAATCCAAATCCTTCAGAAAACCATATCTTGACTGGAATATAAAAACATATCATTACATACATCAATTAAGCGTGCATTCCGACTTTGAGTAGCAACGGATCGTTCTTCATTAAAAGTAGTGCCTTGACCAATGACACGAGCAAAAACTTGAGCAAAGATTGCTTTCTTTCGTTTATCTTGATCATAAGCCAATGGTAAACATTGCTTAAAACCAATCTCGCTATTGGCGCTGACGAGATTAGCCAATCCTGTGATTACTAATTCACGAATTTCGGTTTCCCGCTGAGCCGCCATTCTCTATAGTAAACAGAGATTTTGTTAAGGATAAAAAGCATCAAAATTGATGGCGGAAGCATACCTCAGCACCCAAAAAGCCTGGTTCGTCAGTGGATTCCGCGATCTAGTTAGTATACAAGCACATGAACACTTCAAAACGGAAAAACGAAATCAGATAATGCACGTACATTGTGTGCCGGTGGTTGATAAATTTCCAAATAGTTCAGAAGAGTATATGAATACTTGTTGAAATGGCGTGAAATGACATGAATCGTATCATCACCAGCATTGAGAGCATCCGTTAAACGTAATTGAAATCTTTCAAGTAATTTGACGAAAGTTTTGAGGCAAGCAGTATTGAAATCATCATTCAAATTGTCCTTTCCAGCATCCTAATAACATATAACCCAAATTAAATCATCAAACCATCATCAGCGACAACGATAACAAAGTTGAAATAAGGAAGAAAGAAAATCACGCACAGCTATATTATCTTCAATCCACTCCATAACTAACTCCACCACATTCTGTCTAGCAGAACTCTCCTTCCTCAAAATGAACGTATCCGTTCTCGAACAAATATTATCACAAAGTTGACAAAACTTCATTCTCAAACGGAACGTTCCCTGTCCAGTACAACGAGAAATCATATGCGTCAAAGATGCCAAGATGTTACTAACATCAAAAGTCATCTTTTCCTCTAAATTCAGTCTTTCGTTGTCAAGTATCAATTTAAGGATAGCGATGAACTGTTCAAACAAATACCCTTTAGTTAACCCACCCAAGGTCAGACATGTATCAAATGATGTATTTACCTGATCCAAAAACAACAAATATTCGGGTGATGGTTGAGTACTCTCACAATTCGCATAAGCTCGAGTAGTCCTAACAAATACAAAAAAAAGGTAATATTTTAGCATCCTCATCTGTAATCGTCATGCAGAAAAAGAGAAGACAAAAAAGAACACTCACTCTTCCAAATACTTCAAAATCCTTGGATACAATCTCAAATGCAACTCCGCACCAAGAGCATCTCTAGCAGTATCTCTAGTCGCCACGTCCGAAATGACCAAAACCTTGATCAAATCCGTCAAAAAAGGTCCCAAGCAAGGGTACAAATCCTCCAACAACAACAATTCATCCGGGACTGATTTTTCTGGGAACATGGCTATAAACCGATTCCTATTTTCTTTTGTTTTTTCCAAGCAAACTCCACCGAAAGCGGTTAAGAACAATGTTAAATTGTGCCATTGGAATTTCATTTCCTATAATAATAATAATAAAGATACTTCGGTCAGATTTAATTTTGAAGGAGGATAAGAGAAAAGGAGTAGGGAAGAGGACTTACTTGTGTTTTCCAATTCGGTGCTCCTATTCTACGATCTTTAACCAGTTCCAAAACAGGTTCCATCAATACTCTCCACCGTTTATAACATTCACTCCAAACCATTGCATCAATCGCATGACAAGGAGCCAACAATCTCAAATGTTTCCTAACTCTTTTCTGATGTCCCACCCGGCCTGTTGTACAATTCAATTCAATCCAATTGCTGATGAATTAAATGAACTCACCAACAACAGCAATTTTCGGATCTCCCAATTGATCATAGACTCTAATCCTCTTTGCATCATCCTCATCCTCAATCAATCCAATGGGTGGAGCACCGACTTGTCTTTGAGCCATAGCCAAATTTCTCAAACCCTTCATAGCCATTTGTGACACAAAACTAATAGGTGAAGTTAAAGTCACTGTAAACGCAATTTCTGCTAATATAAAAGCAGGTACACGATTCTTGTCAATTTGAGTTTCTTTAACGTGAGGTGCCTGTAATAGAGATTAAGATTAGTTAAGCTAATGGAATGAAGTGAGGTAAGATAAGAAGTTGACATACGTCAATTTTCACAAGGTATAAATCTAGAACTTGGAGTGCTAGAATTACCCACATCCTTTGTGCTTCAACATCTTCACGTGCACGTAAAAGATGTACCGAAACACTCGTAAGCGTCGCAGGTCTAATAGCAAAAAAGAAATTCAGAAAAAGATCACCGGAAAAAATACCACCACCTAAAAAAAAGAGGAAAACTCACAAAGCCTGTTTCGTCAACTGCGTCATAAGCTTAAACCCCGGATCGGTCGATTTCGTACGAAAAGTTTCAATAGTCAAACCACAAAGACACATCGTAGTTGAAATCTTAACCGAACTATCCACATTAGCATCCCAAATCAAAACTGCCAATTCAACCCATTCTTGTAAATCAGGTAACGAAACCGCAGTAGTTTGAAAAGCAGCATCAGCTCTCCATAAGGATAATATTCCAAGCATTAGAAGTTCTCGATCTGCTAATGCTTCAGTTACTGCTCTTTTGGCTTTTGGATATGATTCGGAACGTTTCATTGTTCCTCCTCTGTGATCTAGCTCTGGTCTTCTGTGGCCTGAAGTCTTGTAAAAGTAAATGAGGTTAGTTAATTTTATTTATTTATTTGCTTCTTGACTCACTTTGAAAACATCACGACACCGCTTTCCCAGTCCTTCATATAATGGAACAAGTGAACGTTGCCAAGGGAATCGGGGTGCCTAAAAACATCATAAGCAGTACATACACACATGAATTTATACCACTTACTTCCTGCTTTAAAGTCAAACAAGCTCTAACCACGCACATCTTAACAGCATCCGAACAACTAGCTTCCATCCAATCTTGAAAAAGTTTAACCGATTCATCCGGAGGTAGAAATCGATAAACAGCAACTAAAGCATTCGCATAAAGCACCACATCAATTTCTTCTTGTTCCCAAACATTTTGTCGATTATTATTTCTCATCGCTATTGAATTTAACGCGCTCTATTTGTTATAGTCATAAGTTGAGGTAGAATTAAAGAAAAATTGTAGAGAGAACGTACTTTGAGTTCATGAGCAATATCAACAGCTAATAATCGAATTGGAACTTCTTCGTCATCTGCAGCAGAAGCAAACATTGCTCCACGACAAATATCAACGGAAGCAGCTAGTGCGATTTCCGCATTCCTTCCACCACCGCTGGTCTGATTCAATAAATCATCCAAAAACTTCAAATCCTGTAGACCAAAAAAGGCTATTCAACATTCAACATCTAAGGAAAGGAGGGGGGAAACACGCACCTTCCTAGTAGATTTAAACGTACTCCCATACCTCAAATGATCCTTCGCAATTCTTTCCGAAGTAACACAACTAAGAGCACTAAGAGTAGGCCAAACCAACCTCTCATCCCCTGGTTTCATTTTCGCAAACAGCAAATCGAAAACTCTTTCAGGAGTTCCTTCAGTTCTGCTTCTCGCTCTCACAATTTCATTAAACTCTGCCGAAAAGTATTCAATCCAATTCCAAACTGCTGATCGAAGTGGGATTGCGATTGCTATTTGTGCTTCACGTCCCATGTTTACGAGTAACGATGACAATTCTTTGCGTTTGAAAAATAAATAAAATAAGATACAATTACTATGCGAGAAAATAAAGTAACTCACCACTAAGAACTTGAACAAGCCTAGGCCTATCAAGAATAATATGTGCCAACAGCTGTAAATCCAACAAATCCGTACTATCTTCCGGTCTATTCGCCAACACCCTAATCTTATTCCTCAATTTTTCAAATACCGTCGACCAATTCATCACAGAAATATAAAACACAATCCTCCCTGAAAATTCCGCTATCAACGCACTTACAGCCGTAGATGATTTAACCAATGACATGTGCGTTTTTTGATACTTTTTTTGAGCATTTGGTATTCTCAAGGTTGAATTAATACTCATTCTTGTTGAAAGCATAGATTTTCTTGACGCTTGAGGTTTTAGTGTAGGTTGTTCCGATACTTCTAAAGTATCCTTCGAAGTCGAAGTCGAAGTTGTAGTTGTAGGTGTTGCTACAGTTTGTTCTTCTTGAGATAAAATATCATGTGGTTCTTCCATTTCGAAATCGCGAAAGGTGATATCTGATGTTTTTGAAGGAAGTACCAAAGGTGCATCATTGATTGAATGTCGAAGGAAATTGACAATGCAACTGAGAACATAACGTGCGCAAGGTTCATCAAGGGGAGGAACATCTGTAGGCCAAGATGAAATATCTGAACGTTCCGCAGAAGCTTGTCGTCTTCGAGAAAAAGAAGTATCAAGTGTTGGTGATTTTAGGGGTAGGGACGCGCTACTTGCTTGAGCTTGAGTACGATAGCCGAATGATAGGCGTGCAGCCATATTAACGGCCAAGACTTTTACGACGAATAGTTGGGATTGGAGAACAGCCAACGGGTCACTTGTTGGTGGCTTCTATATATGACAATTGAGTAAGCAATGAAACGTAAGGAAGGAATTAGATTACTTACCTTTGTAGATAGCCCTTCCAAGATGGTCACCAAACTCCATGTTATCACTGGTAACGCTTCGTTGGGAAGTTCAATCAAGGCTGAGATTGCCTCTTGGACGATTTCATCTGACTCTACAACATCGAGTGTATAGCCTGAATTGCAAGGCAACTAAATCGTTCTTTTTTGAGTTTGAATTCAGCATTACGAGAGAAGGATATGTACCTGATTTTTCAATCGATTTGTCAATGCAGTAACCACTTTCTGGTAGCGATTTCCATTAATCTCCATATTCATTGGGGGAAGTGGGGGCAGACTGGGCTGGGGAGAGGAGCTAAGAAGGACGGTGCTTGATTCTGCAGAACGTGTGTTGCGAGGTGGGATGGTGTGGTTTGAGGAGCTCTGAAGTGGCCCAAGGGGCACGGAGGGACGGCGAGGCATAGAGGAGGGGGCACTCCTGCCAGAGCTTCCGCCAGAAAAACCTAGAAAAGACGCGTAATCCACGATTTAATAGACGGTAGGGGTAGATAGGATAGAGACCTTGTATAGTAGCTTATACAAGACGCCGAGGACAGACGCTACGGATGGAGCAGCGATGGCTGACTAAGCATCTGATGTGAATATAATTATGCAGGAATTATGTACGGTAAGTAAAGGGGAATAGGGGGAACAATGCGCCATGCACACATGACAGATTGAATTGTCACATCAACCGATATGCCCTGCTTTCCTGACAAAATGAAAAAAATTTCTTTATATAGAAATTTTGGTTACCGACAGTGACATTGTCGTCTATGACTCGTTTGACATCCGTGCAACGTAATGACAGCTGGCGACGGTCTCCAGAGGAGGGGTGTTTAGAAGACCAGTGGGTGGCAGAGAGAAGGGAACGCCTGAGAAGTAGCACAGCCACTGGACCCACAATGGCATACAAATTGAGGAATTCTTGTCAGGAAGTGTTGACAGGAAGGGTATCTTTAGACGCGCAAACATTGATCCTTCGTGCCATCACACTATTGTTCGCCCGGAAAGTGCAGATATGCAGGGCCTGCGTGGATGAAGGACAATGAATGGATGGAGACGATCTCGGCCGGGAAGACCAAGAGCCGAGTGAAGAAGGAACAAGGCGCAGGTTGATATATTTTGCGATGTGTAAGAGAGACGAAGGACTGACCGAGTCAGGGGGCGCGGGAATTCCATAGCGATTTTCTTGACTCCGCAATTTGAAACCCCTTGGTCCACCTTATATCGTACCACGTCAACACCCAGCCCAGTCCTCCTCCTCGCAGTCCTTTGCTTTTCTATACGCATTCGCTCTCTAATCTACGTTACTGCACATCATAACTATCACTTACCACACCCACCAACCCATGTCTCGTCTCGACGCAAAGGACGTCGACTTGATCCAGCGCGGCTCTGTGGACCGGGAGTCCGGACTGGCAGCGTTCGTGTCTCTGCAGGCGGATCGCAGACAATCGCAGGGGTACACAGGAGGTCACATGCGAGCATTGGAACGAGATCTTCCAAGTGCCAATGATTCAATGCTGGGACCAAACAGACGCAATCCTATTCCCTACAACCAGTCCACCGCATACAACCACCACCCCCAGCTATACCGCACTCCCCCGCCTCCTCTCTCCCTTCCCTCCCCCCCAGAACACGCAACCCTCTATCAGTCCTCTCCGCTCGTGGACAGGGACATCTACCGCCAGGCCCAGCCAACCGGCCTGTCCGTCCCTGCTCCCTCATCCAACCAGTCCCGCTCCACCCTCTTGTGGGCAAGTATAGAGCCTTGGATGGACGAAGAGTATGCAAAGCAGGTCTGCGGCATCATGGGCTGGGATCCGGTCAACATCAAGGTCCCACAGCCCACCCCAGATCCAAATACCGGCCAGCAGGCGAACAACCCCGGATTCTGTTACCTCACGTTCCCCACCCCTGCACACGCTGCTTCCGTGCTCGCCCAGATCAGTAACAACGGCAAAGGCGGCAATCTAACAATGCCCAACTCAACCAAGCCCTTCGTCCTCAATTGGGCTCCAGCCGTCCCTCCCTCTGTTCCCGTCACCACCACCATGTCTTCCGTGCCACCACCATATACGCCCAACAATCAGCAGTATCAGAAAGAATACAGCATATTTGTAGGTGATCTGGCCCCAGAAACCTCAAACTCGGACCTCGTGGCTGTCTTCCGTAACCCAGTACTTGGTCTGCGTAATGACAGAGAACCAAAGTTCATTAGACCCTTCCTGAGCTGCAAGAGCGCCAAAATCATGTTGGACCCCGTCACTGGCGTTTCGCGAGGATATGGCTTTGTTCGGTGGGTTCTTATCAATTCTCTGATCGTCGACGTGCCTGCTTACCCTCCTCCAGTTTCACCGATGAGGCGGATCAACAGCGCGCGTTGATAGAAATGCATGGACTTTACTGTTTATCGCGTCCAAGTAAGTTTTTCCTCCCTGTAATGTGCATATATCTGACCCCAGCTAGTGCGTATCTCGCCCGCCACTGCAAAGTTCAAGCCCCCTCTGCCCTTGCCTCTCGAACAGTTGCAAGCACAGGCGATCCCTGGCGTCGATAACCAGTCTATAACACTTGCTCTGCCACTTCCTGCTTCTGCACAAGCTAAGAGTGTTTCGGCTCCCATGGCCGCCACCACCTCGAATAATTCTATCGGAACCACCTCGGCACATGGCTCTGCTTCTTCCAACTCGCTTGGTGGCTCGACCTCCGTTGGCTCCATGAGCTCCGGCGTTCCGTCAACTGTACGCATTCTTTTTTAATCATATTCTTTTTATAGAACTAATTAAGGTTATCAGATCGCTCAAGGCTTCTCAGGTTCTGATGTCAACGGGGTTAAACTTAGCAATGGCACAGGCGCCCCTTCGGTTCTCAGTGAAGCCCAACTTAGGCAGCTTGTTCAAAACGATAGCTATCTCGTTAACGAGGAATCTTGGAAACATCATGCACAGGCGAGGGCTATCTTGGGTAATCTGATCGGCCCCAATGGTGAACAACTTACATCCACCGATCCCTATAATACGACCGTCTTTGTCGGGGGATTGTCACCTCTTATATCAGAGGAAACACTGAGAACTTTTTTTGCTCCTTTTGGAGACATCCACTATGTGTGTGTTTTATCCTCTGTCATTTGTAGTCTGACTGACGAAAACTATCAAGGTAAAAGTGCCAGTGGGAAAACATTGTGGTTTTGTGCAATTTGTACGCAAAGCAGATGCTGAACTGGCTATTGATAAGATGCAGGGATTTCCAATTGGTGGTAGCCGTATCCGTTTGAGCTGGGGTCGCAGTCAATGTAAGCATCAAAATCCTATCAACGATATGTCATCGTTATTAATCCTAAATTAGACAAAGCTGCTCAAGCTGCCGCACAAGCTGCACAAGCCGCAGCTTTGCAAAATCAATTCCCTACACCCACAACTCCAACCAGCAATGGCATGACCTCAGATCAAGCGCTTCAACTGTTATACAAATTGGCTCAACAAGGATACGTGACAGACGGACAATTACCCAAACCTAATGTTCCGTCTACTTCAGAGGCCTTTATAAATAATATTCCTCCCGGGGTTAGTCCTGAAGCCAAAATGAGGTCCTCGCATGAAGTACCCCACAACGTTGAATCATACAATAGTTATTTGGCTCGCCCAGAGACACAGCGTTCGCTCATAAGTTTTTCGCCTTTCTCACCTGAACTCAGTGTATATAACGAAGAAGGCAAGGGCAAGGAAACTTTTGTATATAATGAGGGGAAGGGCAGGGAGGCATTTGGACATCATGCTTATAACGAGGAAGGAAAGGTCAGGGAAGCATTCGGACTCAATGTTTACAGTGAGGAAGGGAAGGGAAGGGAAGCATTCGGTCGGACAGAGTCATTGCCCCATCCTTCGAGAGCGTATGCGCCAGGCTTCTACCCAAACACATTGCAAACACAAGACTTCAAACCGACCGTCATTATCCCGGCAGGAAAGATTTCTCCCTCGGCTCCCACAAGCGCTTCGCGATATGGCTCTTATCTAGATGCGTCTGATAGACCAAATGGTCGTCCGGAACCCATTTCCCGCCCATCCTCTGGTCAGACTACAACATCAGGTCGTGGTTCCTCAACCACCGCTGAGGGAATACTGGATATTAACAACACACTGTCCCACCTCGAGTTGGATCGTCCTTGGAGGTCGCCAGATATCCTGGGCGGCGGCGGTACCTCGCAATACCGAGGAAGTCATAACCCATCTTCTCCAACAGTTTAGAGTCACCCGAAAAGCTATCAAATCCTTGTGTTATTTTTCTTTTCTTTTTTGCTCGTTTCCTTGGGCTCTCTCACATCAATGGTTTTTCATTTTTTCAAACTATGTTATCCGCTCCCTAAAGGAGCATTCACTGTTCATTTCCAGAGTCGTTTTCCGTCATGAATTGCTTCTCGTAATGTCTGTTAGTTGCATGTTTGTGTTTTTTTTTCTTCTTCCCACTCCATACCTCGTACAGTCCAGTTTCTTGTTTTGTTTTTGTATTCAACCCCCGTTGTGTATCGGCGTTCTCGCGTGCGCTATGAAGTTTTTCTTTTTCCTTTGCGTTGTTTTACAAGGCTTTTTCCGTATAGTTTCTATATCTCCCTCCCTTGTTCACATACTTCACTCTATGCGTCTCTTTTTTAAACTTGGTTTTTAGTACTGAGTTTGTTAGAAGGACGATCCTAATCACATTTCACATTTTGTTGCTATACGCTGTCGATTGTAGGTACTATATTGATTGGTTTTTACAATTCACAAACCCTATTCAAAAAATAAAATAAAATACACTTGTCGGCTATTCTGTTCTCGTTCTCTTTTATTCAGTTAATGTTTATTGGTTCTATTGGAATCCTTTCTTAAGAGATCATCCCTATCATCCATAGTTCAAAGAAATTCAGTCGACAACATACTTACAAACCATCCTTGAAATATCAGGTTCCTCGGATGACTTCTAGTAACCTCTAGTAACATATCTTAGATATTTTTACAAATGGTATCTCAGCCACCAACACCCTAAAATGGAGAGAAAAAATGGACATAATCATCGGACTCCCGAAAAGCCTTCCTACTTCCGTGTCCAGAGTTGCACAAGGTACTGCGCAATCGCGATCACGATATGTAAATTGATCTCCAAAAAACATGTTATCCACTCTCAGGTGTTTGACAAATTGGAAAGGTTTGAGCTTCGAGACTACTTATGATATGATTTTAGATTGGAATATCCTGATTGGACTTCGTGTCTGGACGCTTGAATAAGAGATTCTGAAAGCAGAGCTATGTACTTGACCCTAGGCCAGGAGAATGTTGTCATAACCTTTCCACAACATATGTAAGTACTACTATCCTCTAGTTTTCTGCTAAGTTGCCGATGAATGATACAAATAGCACTCTGGCATATTCTTATTTAGTGGTAAATCAATGAACAAGTTAGCATTAGCTCATCATATAGAAGTACATATCATGATGTATAAGAGCCCTGGCCAGCAATAGATTTATATTCGAATCTAAATCTATTTTGATTTTCTTATATGGTAAATAGTACACTCGCGCACAATATACGACCGTTTTTGGGTCAATTTTCCCGCGCGAGCGTTTTTTGATGGCAAAACGCGATCACATAATCACGCATATTGCCCGAAATTGATCAAATTTTAACACTCTCCCATTCTTCAGACTTCAAGCACCTGTCAGGAATGCTCTAGACAGTCCCCAAGGTCAGTACTTATTGTTGGTTGAGGTTAGAAGAGTTGTGGTTGGATATTCTCTTTGGAGTTCTGGACTTGTAGATTGTTTCCGCTTTCTGTGACATCACAATGTCACGTCACACGTTACTGAAGCGTCCTGCAGACACATGAAGACTCTCTAGTCTAATACAAGTGTCTGCAGGTGAGTAGTTAAGAAGTTATTGTATCTCTCTAGTCTAATACAAGTGTCTGCAGTGTTTGTGCTTTATCTCAGTCATTTCTTATCGGTTTCCTTCCATTCCTTCGTCATCGTGCTCGTCTCGTCGTCCTCTACGATCCTGCGCTTACAGCACCTGGATCCCATTCCTACCCTCTGCAATGCCAGACATTCAAGACAACAACAGCACAGATGATTCTGGTGACAAAATGGAGCATATCATGTTGAACTATTATTAGTTCTACAATGACATTCTCGTATGGCATCACGCTTGACGAATATATCTTCATGATCCCTATCATGTGACCTAGTATATTCTCGCACGGACCACTGTAAATATGTATATAAACTTGTACTCTTGCATTATATACTTCAGTTCTGTAAGCGCAGGATCGTAGAGGACGACGAGACGAGCACGATGACGAAGGAATGGAAGGAAATGGTTGAGAAATGACTGAGATATAACACAAACACTGCAGACACTTGTATTAGACTAGAGAGATACAATAACTTCTTAACTACTCACCTGCAGACACTTGTATTAGACTAGAGAGTCTTCATGTGTCTGCAGGACGCTTCAGTAACGTGTGACGTGACATTGTGATGTCACAGAAAGCGGAAACAATCTACAAGTCCAGAACTCTAAAGAGAATATCCAACCACAACTCTTCTAACCTCAACCAACAATAAGTACTGACCTTGGGGACTGTCTAGAGCATTCCTGACAAGTTCCTTTTCTACTAACAACCAACACCCTCAGTAAGTCCAGAGTCATACCTACCCATGTTTAACACACTACACTCTTGTTTTAACAGGTTATGGGCCCCGGTTAGCCTGTACGACTCTTGACGCACACTTGACGAGTACTACTCATCGTGCAGCTCAGAGCTCGAGGGTGAAGCTGGATTCACCTGTGAGGGAAGTCCGAGTTCCGCTCACTCGAGACGTCGACCCACTCAGTGTTCTCTATGCAAACCCTTACCGTACTCAGTTAGACGGGCAGCACATAGCTCTGTAGAACATAGCGCATGTAGTGCAGCTTTAGTTCATAGTTCTGACACATGTTTTGTTGTAGATTTTCATCTCCAAACATTACTCATGGCCGCTTTGATCCCCTCGATCCCGGTCCTCACTGGCACTGCCAACTACCAAGTGTGGTCAGCACGTGTTATGTCCATTGCTAACATGATCCACATGGATGGATGGTGTGTAGCGAGAATGATCGATGGCACTGCCACAAGACCGGCAGCTATCGGTGGTTCCCCTGCAACCGCCAATACTGCTATGGTACCCCCCACGAACATCGATGACATTTGAAAGTTTGATAATGTTGAGGCATTTGCACTTGGGATGTTAAATTCCCGATTGAGCGATGACATGCTTAGGCATGGTGAAACAACCTCAGACGATCTCTGGACACACCTGAGACGAGTCTACGGCACATTTTCGGCAGGTGCAGCTTACGAGCTGTATGCTTCTGCAGATTCGTTCTGATTATCTGGTGTAAATGATCCCTCCAAGGAGATCGCCACCTTTAGGAACTACTTCATGCAGTTAGAGCAAGCCACACCCCCAATTAATGTCCCCAGTATTCTCCATGCGTTGATGTTGATGACACGCATTCCTCCCCAATGGAGTGCCACTCGTGCTGCTCTCCTCGTTCAATATGGTAACTCCCTTTCGACCTTAACGGTCCAGATCGTTTCAGACACTATTATGGGTGCATGGTGAGATTCCCGTGGTGCCGCCTCTGCTTCTCGTGCCGCTTCTACCGGCATTAAAAACTACAAGGGTGCAAAGCCCTATTCTAAATCCTCCGGTGGCGCTTCTCAGCAGCCCCAACAACAGCAACAACAGAAGTCGTCATCTGGTGGTTCTAAACCAAATCAGACCCAGAACTCCGGTTCCGGTGATGCTTCTGGGGGGGATAAGGATAAAAAGAAGAAGCATCGACGCGGAAAACGTGGAGGCAATAAGGCTAACAATGCCGAAGAGGATGCCGGTAATGTGGATATGATTTTGTCACCCACTGTCTTGGAGTCTTTCATGACTCCCACTAACAAACCTTCCAATACTCGTTCTCTCGTCGAGAGAATGAAGACAACTGATCCCCGCCTCAGGGCAGTGGCCTTGAAAAAGGCTGCAGATGAAGTCGTCGTGCATGGTGTTGAGCCTCCTGCTCCTCGTGCTACTCTTCTTCCCCCTGCTGGGCACCTGGTCGGTTGTACCCGGTATCAGAAAAAGAAGACAGAGGTCTTCGAGAAGATGGGTGCTCGCCTTGGCTTCGGCCTGGTTGAACCCTGTCCCCCATCACCTCCACTATTGCTTGATGCGATGGTGTCACACATCCTTCCTGAAGAGGAAGTTAATTCGTCTTCGGTTTCTACACCTGGGTCCCCCATGTGCAGATCTGAGTCTCCTTCTTATGTCCCTCCTTCTGATGTCCCTGAAGCGATCTCTGAGGCTGACGCCTATATGAATGATCCTGACTATGAAGCTGATGCGGATTATGAGGTTGATGATGGTTGGTATAATGAGTATGTACCTTTCTTTTCTCAAGATTTCTTCCTTACTAAATGGGATATCCAGAGATGCCCCCGCCAAATGGGGAGACAAACAAATAGCTCCATCAGACCCAATGTTCTAGTGCGCCGTAATGGACTGCCGGACTATAGTCGGACATTCAGTTCTCATGTATCCACTGTTGATGTAACTTTTCCCGTTTCTGTAAATGCGATGGATTCTCCCGTTTCTTTATGCAATCCTTTTGTCTTACCAGCAAAATATTTAAGAGATCCTGAAAGTGGTGACAAACTGGTAAAAGATCTTGAATGCTTATGCAACTTCTGTGAAGATAAAGAAAAACTGTTATAATCTTGCCTATACCTCCGTTTCGGTATAGACGATGCTACGATGGATCTCTTCAAGATGCTCGTAGGAGGAGAACGTCTACTCAGACTGAGACTATTTTCAGGGGACGACCTCCACAGTACTCAGACTGTAGATCACAGGTGTTCCTTACTAGTAAGCCGTTCGTGCAAGAGTTAGAGCTGACTCCGGTTCTAGGTATCAAGTTGAGGGCGATGAACGAGATAGAGTAGAAGCAACTTAGAGAGTATTAAGCTGAAGCTTAATCTCTGTCGCTGTCCATGTATTTATACAACTACGAGTACAGGTTGTAGGCTATGCTTGATACATGTGAGACAGGAGAGTGAAACTATCTACAGCTGAAACGGTGAGTGAAACGACAAGTGGAAGTCTGTAGAAAGTGCTAGTCCGAGGCTATACGAAACAGTAGTCCAAGGCTATGTGAAACGAGTAAGAGAAAGTACACTATCGTCCATCATTAGTTCTAATGATTAGTCGTGATAAATATGAAACCGTAACAAAAACCTAATTATGCTAGAGAGTCTGCTACTTGGCTCCTTGATTCAGGCGCTAGCTTTAATTGCACCCAGCATATAAGCGACTTTATCGAGTTAGAGGAAGGAGTGTTTGGCAATGTTAGAACTGCTAACGACAAACTCATTGGCATTACTGGCCATGGGAAAGTCCTCTTTCAACATGAAGTAGACGGAGTCACAAGAACAACTCCACTGTATCCAGTCTATTATATTGCGTCTCTCTCCACTAGAATCATTTCACCTGGCGCCTTATGGCTGCAAGGAATGAGGAGTGAGTCTAATTTAAAGCGAACCAACATATTTCGTTCAAACGGAAAATTATTTATGCATGCTACACACATACCTGTGTTCAAAGAGTTAGAAGATGCACTCCACCACATTCACACTCGGATTGTGCGTCACTATACTGCGAATCAGGTGCTATCTTATTGCGCATCTAAATTATCTGTTTATGATCTTTGGCACCGTCAATTGGCACATCCTGGAAAGGAAATATTGCAACAACTTCCAAAACACTCAGAAAAAGTACCTGAGTTCGACATTCCTATCTCTCGTCAAGTTTGTGATGCTTGTGCTCGAGGCAAAATGTCCGATGATGCACATCATCCTTCTTCGACACGAGCGAAGTCATTTTTAGAATTGATCCACAGTGATCTTCTAGAATTCCCCGTTGCCTCGTACCACAAGTACAAGTGGGCAATGACGTTCTATGATGACTATTCTAGCCATGCCTGGATCCTCCTTTTACGAGCCAAATCTGATGCCTTTGCGGCACTTGAAAGATTTTGTGCCTTTGAGGAAAAGCAATTCGGTAAAACGATTAAGTGTATCCGGACAGACAACGGTGGTGAATATGTCTCTAAACAACTTGAGGAATTCCTTCACTCAAAAGGGATAGTACACGAGACGTCTGCACCACACATTCACCAGCAGAACGGTAGAGCAGAAAGACTGAACCGCACACTTCAGGAAAAGGCACAGGCCATGCGACTTACTGCATGCTTACTGGATTCTTGGTGGGAATTTGCCCTTAACACAGCTGTTCATTGCTACAATAGAACTCCCATCAAACGTCTTGAATGGAAAACTCCCACTGAAATGGTAACAGGGAAGAAGCCAGATCTATCTGGTCTTCACGTGTTTGGCTGTGCAGCTTACGTTTTCATTCCTAAGGAATCGCGTGATGACAAATTGTCACCCAGATCTGAAATAATGATCTTCCTTGGATATAATGGCACAAACTATACCTTTATGCGACATCAGAAGGGAAATGTTATTTATACTGCAAAAACAGCTATTTTCGACGAGGGCTGGTATCCCAAATGCAAGCCAGATCACGAAAAACATAAGGACTCCAGTTCTACAAAAAACCCCAAAATAAATCCTCCTCCTCCGGTGTCTGATGAAGATGACAAGGATACTACACCTGATCTTTATCCTGATGATCCTATGGACACATCTCGACAAGATGACAGTGATAGAACACCGCTACCACCTAGACCGCAAGGTCCGATTCCCGGACTATCTACTTCTCAAAAACCTCCTGTTCCCGGACCGAGCAAACCCGCTCCTAGGAAAACAACAGTTGAGGAAGTCACTGATGAAGATGATGATGACGCGTTATCATACGCTGATCCCGAATCACCTATTCGTCACCCGAGTCCGAGCCCTGCTCCTCGACCTGACTCTACCCGTCCCATTTCTCCATCACCTGAACGACCTGCTAGACCTGTTGAACCTTTACCTCGCCGTTCTGGCCGAGAAAAGTTTGTTCTGTTTAGAGAAGGTAACGTTTATGGGGAGAGAACACATCCGTCTGAGATCCTACAAGACTATAATCATAATGAACCTCTACCACCTCAGGGGAGAGTTCGTCTCCGTGGTCACGATTTCAGAATCCGAAATCAAAGAGATCGCCCTAAAGCAGATCCACGTCCTATTTCACCCAAGGAAGTCCAAGAATGTCGCAATGAAATACGCAGACAACACGAGGATGCCTCACGGCAATATGTGAGGGAACAACAACCTGATGCAATGGAAGAAGACGCAGATTGTAAGATTCAACGGATAACTAAGGAAGGGGGGTTAGAATTGATGAACTTTTTATTGGCAAAAGCGAGTTCAACTACTGTTCCTGAGCAATTCCGTGATCTTATAAAATTGAATCCGGAGGAACGTAAACACTGGCACAAAGCTTGTCTCGAAGAACTAGATGCACTGAAGAAGCGACAAGTTTACGATTTGGTGAAACTTCCAGAAGGAAGGAAAACCGTAAAAAATAGATGGGTCTTTAATGAAAAGAGTGACGGTTGCAAACGTGCTAGACTAGTTGCTAAAGGATTTTCTCAAGTCGAGGGCATTGACTTTGATGAATTATTTTCTCCAGTAGTACGATATGAGTCCACTCGAATCCTGCTTGGGTTAGCCGCCCTTGAAGATTGGGACATTGAGTCTGTCAATGTAAAGACAGCATATCTCTATGGCAAACTGGATGAGGAAATCTATATGGATCAACCCAAAGGTTTCAAACTTAAGGGCAAGGAACATATGGTGTGGAGGTTACGACGTGCATTGTACGGCCTTAAACAAGCCGGCTTGGCCTGGTGGAAGGAGATGGCATCTTCCATGGACAAACTAGGTTTCAAGCAATGTGAATCCGATGCCGGTATCTATATTTATCGTCGAAAAGATGGCAAGTTTGTCATTGCTGTCGTGTACATTGATGACGTACTTTTCATGGGAAATGACTCCGCCCTGCTTAAAAAGCTCAAAGGAGAGTTCATGAAAAAGTGGGAATGCTGCGACCTTGGAGAAGTCAAAGAATTTCTCGGTATGCGCATCAGGAGAGATCGAGCTAATCGAAAGATCTATCTTGATCAATGTGCTTATTTAGAAAAGATCCTGGAAAGGTTTAAAATCACTGGCTCTGACCGTGATACCAAACCGGCGCGAACTCCGCTGCCAGAAGGGTACTATCCAGTTCCTAATGACAAGCCGATCAACTCCTCCATCCGTTCTAGGTACCAACAGGTGATCAGATCACTGTTGTACATTGCTATTGGCACGCATCCAGACATTTCGTTCGCTGTGACTAAGCTTAGTCAACATTCTCATAACCCTACGGAAGAACATTTGCGAAGAGCTCTCTACATTTGTAGATACCTACTAGCGACTCGGGAATACCGAATGACGCTTGATGGTTCTGGTAATGAGGGTTTCATCGCTTATAGTGATTCTGATTGGGCTAGTGATCCTTCTACTCGAAGATCCCAAACTGGTTATCTGTCCACTGTTGCATCCTGCCCGGTAGCCTGGGTTAGTTGATCACAGAAGACTATCACGTTATCGTCCACAGAGGCTGAGTACATGGCTATTTCTGATTGTAGTCGTCAGTCCATCTGGATCAGAAGCCTAATGACTGAACTTGGTTTACATAACAATGAACCAATGGATATTTGTGGAGACAATATGGGCTCTCTCTTTATCACGCAAAATCCTGCTGTCGAAAAGAGATCAAAACACATAGACATCATTTTCCACTTCATTCGTCAAGTAATTGATGAAAAGAAGGTTCAGCTCTATTTTATCCCAGGCACTGAGAACCCTGCAGATCTTCTCACAAAGAATCTCGGACGTGTGAAGTTTGAATACTTCCGTGATAACTATTATGGGTTGGAGTTTTCTAATCCCACATATAGCGCTGCCAAGCACTCAAACAATATGGTCCCAATGTAAGGCACTTCATAGCTGCCATGTTCGTATTCAGGGGAGTGTTGAACTATTATTAGTTCTACAATGACATTCTCGTATGGCATCACGCTTGATGAATATATCTTCATGATCCCTATCATGTGACCTAGTATATTCTCGCACGGACCACTGTAAATATGTATATAAACTTGTACTCTTGCATTATATACTTCAGTTCCTTTTCTACTAACAACCAACACCCTTAGTAAGTCCAGAGTCGTACCTACCCATGTTTAACACACTACGCTCTTGTTTTAACATATCACAACTGTTATGGCACTCGCAGCTCATATTACACAGCTTGCTGCAGTATATCTTGCCCTTTTTGCTCAACCAACATACTGGAAACAGCCATACCATACCTCCAAGCTCTCGGGACATGCCTGGGTCCAAGAATTACTTCATGGCCACCCTGAATGTATTTATACAGAGCTTGGAATGCATGTACATGTGTTTCTGACATTTGTTTTTGAACTTCAGTCAACATGTGGTCTATGTGATTCCCACTATATTGATGTTGAGGAACAAGCAGCAATATTTCTATATACCTGTGTTACTGGTCTTTCTATGTGGCATGTTGGAGAGAGGTTTCAACATTCTAAAGAAACAATTTCCAAGTTAGTATCTAAATTCAATGTAATAATAGTACTAATTGCCCTTATTGGGGCAGGGGGTTGATTAAAATGGTAACAAATAGGTACCACTAGTTGTTTTAATTGGGTACATACATATGTTCCTTTCATTATACATATGTATGTGCCTTTTATTGTACATATGTTTGTATGTATATACCCATTACTATTATATGATGCATTTTTTCATGATTAATAATGATTTTCTACACTTTTAGTTTTGTCATATGCAAAAAAAAAAAAGTTATAGTAGGATTCTACTAAACATATATGTTCTTTAGTAGACTTTTTCTCAGTTTTTTTTCATTTCTATTATTGTTATTACCACCATATCATATATTCAAAGGCTATAGATTACTACAATTAGTTTATAACCATATCTTCACCAAATAACTGCCTATATCTCTTTTGAAACCCCATAACCATTTTCTTGAGAAACCACTTGTCCCATTCATCATCTTCAGGATAGACAGTATTCCGATAGAAGTCAGTCCACTTGACACTAAAATTCTCTTCAAGATTTTGGATCATGAATAATGTGTTTCTAGGATTTAAAGGAAGTGTTATGACCACGAACCGTTAAGCTGAACACTCCTGGAACTTAAACGCTAGAGTGCAGTCGTGTAGGAACGTGCGATCAATAAACACTCTGCTGCAATCTCAAGGCCTTTCAACCTAGTGACCGAGAGGTATGGAGACAGAGATGTATAAGGGCTACAACAGAAGAGATTAAAGCTTAAGGCTTTAATCGTCTAATACATCGAGTATTTATACTATTCTAGGGATGTACCTAATAATAGCTACTAACTAATTATAACCTAATACTCGTCATCGCTTTATAATCTACTCCATACACAATGCTAGAACTGTCAACAGGAGTAGGTGAGACATCGGGGTCGGGGACTATTTACTCCATATACAATGAAAGATTAGTCAACAGGAGTAAAATGACGAAACAGATAACTAATACTGGAGCTGGGGAAATGTATACTTCTAAGCATAAGTGGAGTCTCATACTTAGTTCGACGTTAGGTCATAACGATGTCATAGTGATGTCACTGTGATGTCACCGGGGAGTGGTATGTCAAGCGGAGTCGTCCATGGTGTCATCATTGGGAATGAGTTCGGGGAAGATGGCGAACAAGTCTTCCTCAGTGGTGGTGGTACGGGCCGGTGGTTTGGGTGGACTCGTAACATTACTTCCTTCCTTAAGGGGAATGTCCTCATTCTCAACTTCAGAGGTCTCTGCAAGGGGAGCCAGTGATGTTGGCCTCGGCGACGGGGTCGTAGTCTTCTCCAAAGTCTCGTCCAAAGTCTTCTTGATTTGATCCAGTACTCTGGCATGAGCGGCGGCGTGCTTGGCGAGAGTGGGAATGGCATCGATGATGTCTTTCACTGCGAGATCCAGTCGGAATCGGGGTACGGGGTCCTGTCGATCGTGAGCGGCGTATCTCTGGTGGTTCATGAATGCTAGGACGCGTTGTCCCTCGATTGATTGGTCGTTGTGTCGGTTGCTGTTGTAAAAGTGTCCTATCTCCTTGTAGAATGTTACTGTCCGTTTTATCGGCAGGGCGGAGTTTAGGGTTTTGGATGTAGTGCTCCTCAATAACGGAGGTCGGGATGGTGTTGGAAGGGAGGCCTTTGTACTTGTTGCGGGAGCAATGCTTGGCATAGTGGCCTGGAGCAGTTTGCTTACAGTGGTTGCAGAAGTAACTTTCGCAATGTGGTAGGAAGTGGTTATGTCCGTTACATGCAGGGCACCGACGCTGTGTGGATTTAATTGGTGGCATGTATGGGGTCTGGGACATTGGCTGGGAACGTTTGGTGGGATAGTAGGTTGGTCAGGTAGTAGCTTTCCTGAGTGGTCAGGTTCCGGGCCCATTGTTCGAGCATGTAGTGGTTCCTGAGGAGTGGTGTGAGTCGCTTCCGAGTCTCTAGAAAGGATTCCGTCCCTTCGAGTCTCAAGGTTGCTAGTGCTAACATATCGTGGTCCAAAACTAACGCTGAAGAGCGAAGGTCTTGAATTTCGGGATCTGTCAAGATCCTGGAAAAGCTGGTGGAGGCTAGCATGCTCTGGTTGTGAAAAACCATTCGATTGGAGTTTTTGACAAGTGTGGGCCAAGGTGTCCCAAAGGTACAGTTCCTTAGCTCTTTGAGGAAAGTAAGCAGATAGGTCTTCCCGAAGGGTGTGAAGGAGTGTGCGGCGTTCAGAGTTGTTTCGATGAACGGATTCGAGGTCAGCGATGTATGTTTCGCATGATAGTCGGAATCGAACAAGCTGAGTGTCAGGGGAATACGGGAGAGGGATGCGTGTGGTGGAACCATTGGCAGGAGCCAAGGTTTGGGTTGGGAGTACGGTGGGGGTGGCATTGGCGATAGTAGTGATGGGTGTATTGGGAGGAGAGTAGAGCATTGAACTGGGGATTTGGTCAGAGTCCGTGTCTCTTTTTATAATCTTTTAGGATTGCTCCTGAATTGGTAAGATTCGATTCAGGCTCCCAAGAATCTTCCGTAGAAGAGTATCCTTTCCAATGAACAAGATACCGTCTTGTCCTCGGGGTTCCTCGGTGGTTCAGGATATTTTCGACTTCGTATTCTTCTTCTCCATTTACGATGTCTGGAGGTGGTGCTGTAAACATTTTGCCATATACGTCATTCTCTTTGACAGGAGTGAGGAGTTGGATATGGAATTTGTTGTGGATCCTCCACGTCATTGGTAACTCTAGCTCATAGGTGGTTGTTCCTATTTTGCGTAGAATTTTGAAGGGGCCTTCTCGGCGCTGTGCCATCTTCTTCGATTTGTATTTGATTTGGAGGTTTCTGTTATCGAGCCAGACCCGTTGTCCTGGTTCTAGGGTTGGTAATGGTCTGTTCGATCGAGCGGCCATAAGTTGACGCATATGTTCATGAGCTTCTTGAGCCTGTTCTCTTGTTTGTTTGAGGTACTCAAATCGGGATGAGATAGATGGGATGTTTGAGGGTTCTTCCGTAGTATGGAATGTTTTTGGTGCATAGCCATACATTAGTTCGAATGGGGTTTGAGTGCGACCAGCATGGGTACGGGAATTGTGTGTAAATTCGAGGATAGGCAGTGCTCGTGCCCAGGAGTTGGGATTTGCAGAGCAATAGATGGATAAGAATAGTTCGATCTCTTGATTGAATCTTTCGGTTGATCCGTCGGATTGAGGATGATAGGCGGTCGAGTATGCGGGTTCTATATTTAGTTTTGAATAGAATTCTTGCATTGACTTGGCGATGAATTGGGGTCCTCGATCTGAGATAACCTTTTCGGGAGTTCCGAATTTGGCGAATAACCGTTCTATCAATAGCTCGGCTATGTCATCGGCTGTGGCTGTTTTCGCAGTAGGAATAATTAATATCCCCTTTGTAAGTCCATGGTCCACTATGGACAATATAGAGTCATAGGGGCCGTCTGGAGGTAGATCCGTTATCATGTCCATGGAGATTTGGGTGAATGGACGGATGGAAGCAGGTCCTTTTATGGGTTGTAAAGGTGCTTTGAGTGGGTGGCGGTTGATCTTGTATTGTTGACAAGTTCCACAACCTTGAACGTAGTTGTGTACGAACGAGTTCATACCGGGCCAGTAACAGTATTGCTTTAGTTTTCGTAAAGTTTCTGTAATTCCTGGATGTCCAGCGGTGATATGGTCGTGTACTCTTTGTAAGAGGGATCGTCTAAGAAGAAGATCATCTGGGATGACAATCTTATTCTGGTAGCGGAGGAAACCATCGTCATCGATGACGTATGTTTCAGGAATAGATGAAGACCGTTGCTGAGTGACGTCTTTTATTTTCTGACCGATGAGGTCATCAATAATGCAGAGTGACGTTTCTTGTAAATCTGTGGAGAATAATGACGGGGGTAGTGCAGTTACGTCATGATTATCGTCTCCGATAGGTACGTGATCAGGTCTTCGGGATAGATGATCAGTGGGACCATTTTTCTTGCCGGGAATATGTCGGATTTCGATGTTGAATCTTTGCATATACGCTGTCCATCGTGCTTGTCGTCGGTTGAGATCTTGAGGGTTTTTCCAACGTTTGAGGTTTTCGTGATCGGACCATACAATGGTTTTGTGTGGTGATCCTTCGAAGTAGTGTCTCCACTCTGTGAGTGCTCGAATTATTGCGAGAAATTCTTGTTCTGAGCAATGATAGTTTCGTTCGGCGGGATTGAAACTTCGGCTGTGATAAGCAACTGGGTGCTTGACTCCATTGGTGTCTCGTTGTAGTAGGACAGCTCCTGTTGCGTATAGAGATGCATCGCATTCTATTTCAAACGGTTTAGTTTGATCGGCAACTGTGAGGATGGGCTGTGTGAGAAATCGCGCTTTCAGATCTTCGAATGAAGACTGGCATTCGGATGTCCAATCGAATACTTTAGTATTAGACATAAGAGCGTTAAGCGGATGTGCGAGGTCGGAGTAGTTTCGAATGAATTTGCGGTAGAAGTTGCAAAATCCAATGAACTTGCGAACGTCTCGTACTGATTTGGGTACGGGCCATTGTTGGATGCCTTGTAATTTTGCGGGGTCCATGGCGACGTTGTTGGGAGTGATGATTACACCGAGATACTCGAGGTGTTGTTTTTCGAATTCGCATTTCTCTGTTTTGAGAAATAGATCATTCTTTAGGAGGATTCGTAGTACTTCTTTAGTAATACGGCGAAGTTCCTCTTTAGTTTTGGCATGAATGAGGATATCATCCATATAGACAATGACTTCTCCATCATCTATCAGCTTTCTAAACAATGAGTCCATCATTGCTTGGAAGGTAGCTGGCGAGTTGCACATTCCAAAGAACATGACTGTGGGTTCGAAAAGTCCTTTAGTTGTTTTAAAGGCTCCTTTCCATTGATCTCCATCTTTTATGCGGATATTGTTATATCCTAGACGAACATCAAGTTTTGTGAACCATTTCGAATCTCTCAATTTGTCGAGTATTGATGAGATGAGGGGAATGGGATATGCGTTTTTGATAGTGTGTTGATTTAGATATCTGTAATCTTGACAGGGCCGTAGTTTTCCATCTTTCTTTCCTACAAAGAAGAAAGGGGAGGCCATAGGTGATTTTGAAGGTCGAATGTAACCTTTTTCAAGATTCTCTTTTAAGAAGGTGTCGAGTTCCTTCTCTTCTAGAGGTGATAACCGATATGGTTTAATTGAACGAGCTTCGAATGAATCTTCGAGTTCAATTTTATGATCCCAAGGTCGGGTTTAGGAAAGCGTTCTGATGCTTTCTTGTCAAAGAGTTTGTAGAATTCGGCGAACTCTTTAGGAACGACTTTCTTAGGGTCGTCTTGTTTCTTGTCACCAAATTGTTGAGCAATGGTGTTAGAGGATGATGTTTTGACGTTGATTTCAACTGAGTCTTCCTCGTCGAGGCAGATTTTGTTCAGTTGTGTGTCATCATCTGTAATGGTTTGAATTAGATCAAGGTATATCTCGTCGCTTGATTCTTCTTCTCTCCATTTAAGTAATCTGTCAGACCAATTGATGTCTGGATTATTTTCCTGTAACCAGGGGAATCCTAAAATGATTCTAGGTTTTCCGAGACTGATTATTTTGGCTTCGATGGTTGTTTGTCGACCATTAACTGTACAGTTCAATGGGGAATAGAATGAACAAACACCATTTTTGGTACCATCTGCATTGTAAGCAGTAATGGGTTTTAAGAGTTTCTTGACAGGCCATTGGTGTTGTTTAACCAAAGCTGGGTCAATGAAATTTCCTCCTGCTCCTGAGTCGATGAGGGCGAGGATATCCACGGTTTCTGAGTTGGCTACTGCACTGGAAGTTTGTGTGGGGGCGTAGATAGAGTTGGATCCATTTCCTCCGAGTTGTACAGCGTTGAGTGGAAGAGGAATAGAATATGATGATGTAGATGGGGCAGTAGACACAGATGGAAGAGAGTTAGACGTGGTGGCTAATCTCTTTAAGCAAAATCCTTGATTTCGCTGTTGAAATCGTCGTTCATGTTATCTTGGGAGAAGTAATCGTAGACGTCTGCTACTTCTTCTTCAGGGGCGGTTTCAATGAGGTTGTTGATCTGGCGTCGTAGATGGGGGTTTCGATTTTTGGTCGGGGCCTTCCTCTGGTTGTACGCCTGGCGAGGGATTGACCTCGGGCGATTAGGTGATGGGCCAGTTCGTCGAGCTGGGCATCGGTTGGCGAAATGGCCTGGTTTCTTGCAGAGGAAACAGAGTCGATCTCTGAACAATTCCTTTTGTTCGCTTGTGAAGACTCTGTCGATGAATTGATTAAGGATTTCTCCGGGATCAATTTGAGATGGCTGATGGGCTTCTTCTTCAAAGTCCTCCTGTTCATCGTGTATGTTACAGAGTTCCTCTTCACCGTTGAGGCGAAGGTTATTGATTGCCTCTTCGATGTAGTCGACATCCATGGCGTACGGGTCTTTTGCGACCACGGGTGGTTGAACGTAACGCGGGATAGACTGCGGTTGACGAAAGTTTTGAGTCTGGCGATAGCGAGGGTTTTGACGTATTTGAGGGTTCCTTTGGGGATAGTGTGTCTGACGATAGTCTCGTTCAGACTGAAGTATGTGGCTGGCTGCGCGGGCAGCGCCTTTCCATGCTTCATAGGTATCGGCTGGCATGGCTCTGATGGCATACATTCCAATTGTGGGTTCAAGACCCATTTTGAAGAGATGGATTTTGAGTGTGTCCTGTGTGATTTGTGCTTCAAGTGCGAGGGATTCAATTCTGCGATGTACTCGTGTACGTTGCGCATTCCTTGTTTAAACTTGGTAATCCGGGCCATGGCATCTGAGACATGGGTGGATGAGCGGAAGCTTGTGTCCAAGGCTTTGGTGAATGCTGTGAAGGTTCCCAAATTGTAGGTTGAAGTCTTGTCGTCGTATGCGCTTTCTGTGAAGGCATGTGCCCATGTGGCTGCCGGTCCAACCATAAGGGAAAGAGTGTATAGGATCTTTGTTTCGCTGTCATGGAATCGGGCTTGATCTGCTGCATAGTAGATTCCAAGTCGTTGTTTCCAATGACTGTAGGATGCTGTGTCTCCAGCGAATGGTGGGGGAACTGGGAGTTTGAGTGCTGGGACTGTAGTTGTGGAGGGCATCTTTGGATTTGAGCTTGACGAGCTGTTTGTAGTAGGTGTGGAGGGATTTGGTGGAGCCGGGGGTAATGACGGAGTGTGTGGAGTTGTTGGGTTGGCGGGAGTTGTGATTGGTGTATGGACTCGAGACGGGATAGTAACTCTAGGTCTTCGAGGAGGGATTGGCGGGGGGTCGTCGTCGTCTGAGTCGTCTTCTTCGGATGAAGATTGTTGTTGTTTCTCTCTGTATTGCTGTTTTGAAGTTTCGCTAGATTGCGAACCTTGTCGTTGTATAGGACTAGGTTCTCCGAAAAGCTGAGATTGGGGAGGTATTGGTGGTTGTGTATAAAATGACGAGGTGGAGCGTCCAGAGTCTTGTGAGGTAGAGGCTTGGATCGGTCCGGGGATGTGAACTGGGAAGGGTTCGGTGGAAGGGGTTTCTCGGTAGCGAGATCTGCTTCGTTGAAGTTGTGTCCTATCAAATTCCGGTTTAGGAACTGATGTTTGACTGGTTCTTCGTTGTCGTGAAATGATGATTCAGAGTTGGTGGTTGCCCAAGAATTGGTAGAGGTTTTTATAAAGGAGTGTGGGGGTGTAAGGAATGGATTGGGAATGGAAAAGGGAGAACTGCTGCCTAACAGCTTGATAATGCTCGCTTAGAGCTTTTACTGACTAACAGCTTGAGTGCTCGCTTAGAGCTTTTACTGACTTAACAGCTTGCGCTCGCTTAGAGCTTGACGGCCAGGAGGTCCTAATTAAAGGGGCCTGACTACGACTTACTAAATGCGTAGATTTCAGCGATGTACAAACCCACCGCGGTCCGGTTGGCTAGGATTTCAAACACCTAGACTTCCCACTTTGCTCCGGCGAAGGAGTATCACTTTGTGAGCTGCGACGCGTTATACCAGGGATTAGCGGGTATAACGACTACCAGTATACCACTAAGAGGTACCGGTTAGACCAGAACAAGTAACGCCGTTTCAAGTTCCAAGATGACGGGAATCGATTGACTGCCGGGTTTCGACAATCCTCCGTTCGGTTCCAAGGGGGAGAGACCGGATAACCCTACCGGTCCAGTGAAAGGGAAGCTTTAATCTAATGTTATGACCACGAACCGTTAAGCTGAACACTCCTGGAACTTAAACGCTAGAGTGCAGTCGTGTAGGAACGTGCGATCAATAAACACTCTGCTGCAATCTCAAGGCCTTTCAACCTAGTGACCGAGAGGTATGGAGACAGAGATGTATAAGGGCTACAACAGAAGAGATTAAAGCTTAAGGCTTTAATCGTCTAATACATCGAGTATTTATACTATTCTAGGGATGTACCTAATAATAGCTACTAACTAATTATAACCTAATACTCGTCATCGCTTTATAATCTACTCCATACACAATGCTAGAACTGTCAACAGGAGTAGGTGAGACATCGGGGTCGGGGACTATTTACTCCATATACAATGAAAGATTAGTCAACAGGAGTAAAATGACGAAACAGATAACTAATACTGGAGCTGGGGAAATGTATACTTCTAAGCATAAGTGGAGTCTCATACTTAGTTCGACGTTAGGTCATAACGATGTCATAGTGATGTCACTGTGATGTCACCGGGGAGTGGTATGTCAAGCGGAGTCGTCCATGGTGTCATCATTGGGAATGAGTTCGGGGAAGATGGCGAACAAGTCTTCCTCAGTGGTGGTGGTACGGGCCGGTGGTTTGGGTGGACTCGTAACAGGAAGACTGTTAAATCCTTCAGTAATCTCCTCTCCATTTACAACTGCAGTAACTTTCCACAACTTCCAAAATATAGCTCCTGCAATAACAGAGTCATAGGGACAACCACAATGATAAAGCCCATCCTCCTGAAAAGTAACACTTTTTTTCCCTCTTCCAGCTCTTCTTGCCCCAACACCATGAATAACAATATCACGAACTGTCTGTCAGGAATGCTCTAGACAGTCCCCAAGGTCAGTACTTATTGTTAATTGAGGTTAGAAGAGTTGTGGTTGGATATTCTCTTTGGAGTTCTGGACTTGTAGATTGTTTCCGCTTTCTGTGACATTACAATGTCACGTCACATGTTACTGAAGCGTCCTGCAGACACATGAAGACTCTCTAGTCTAATACAAGTGTCTGCAGTGTTTGTGTTCTATCTCAGTCATTTCTCATTGGTTTCCTTCCATTCCTTCGTCATCGTGCTCGTCTCATCGTCCTCTACAATCCTGCGCTTACAGGTTATGGGCCCCATGCTTTAGGACTTCAAGAAACACGTTATTTATTCACATATTCCACTCTCTACTGCTCAACACTCTTTCTACTATTTTACAACAACTTTATGGCTTTCAAAATGCGTCACTCATACTCTGGACATCCCTCCCTTCCTCCTAAACCTTTAGCTCTACCTCAGACCGCTTTTCCAACCACAAAATGTGATTTTTGTAGAGTTACAGGCCACTCTCAGGTTTCATGCTTTAGTTTTGAGAAGGCAAAGGCAAAAGCTCAATATCTCACCAACCGACCATCCGAATCACTTCAAACTTGTCATACACGTTTATCCCCTATTTCGCAAACACCACCCACAATTTGGTGCCACGAGACGAACTCCTTCATTACCGAGTTTGCTGGCAATGCAACATCTACCCTTCCTTCCTCCAGCCCTCTCCAACCTCATGCAAGTTTCCAATGGCTTTGTGACACTGGTGCTACATCTCACATGTCTTCCCACCATCACTGGTTTAGGAACTACACCCCCTCTCACATTCCCATTCGCTTGGCTGATCATTCTGTGGTTTACTCAGCTGGCATAGGTTCTGTGGTGTTTGAGCCTATTCTGAAAGGAAAGAAGGCTAGACCAGTTGAATTTTCGAGGGTTTTACACATTCCTGTTGAACTATTATTAGTTCTTCCATGACATTCTCTAATGGCATTATGCTTGTTGAACTATTATTAGTTCTACAATGACATTCTCTAATGGCATTACACTAGATGAACATGTGACTCAAATATGTTCTCGCACGGACCATTGCATTAACGTATATAAACCTTGTAGTAGTTACATTATATACCTAAGTTCTTTTCTACCTCAACAACCACCCTCAGTAAGTCTAAGTCATACCTACCTTAGCATACATGCTATGCTCTTGTTTTAACAGTTCCTGACCTAGGGAACAACCTCCTATCTTGCCTAGTGCAACTGGGTTAGGAACACTAGTGCTGTTGACTAGTACCATTCATTAGTACAGTAGTCGACTCGAAGTGCTAGAACTAAATGGTGGACACCAGTTTTCACCCAAAAGTCGCAAATAAACACCCCCGGGGCATAAAAGTGGACCTGTCTACTATAAGGGGAGGGGACATGTTGAAAGGGTGTACGAGTTGCTATTTGTTCATTTACAAGTACGGTCTGGAAATAAATGGATTTTGTTACCACACTACCAGTCCAGTTGAGTAGGACCTGAAACAGTGGTTATCCACTCGAAGTAAGGTCTGGAAGGGTGGACTAGGTTTGGTGACTGTTTGTTAGAGTACAGTCTGGAACAAGTGAATGGGTAGGTTCTTCTCCTAGTAGGTATTCTGAAAGGATTGGTTCTACTACTTGCCCGCTTCAGTAAG